>CABFVX010008148.1:9260-26019 GCA_902151425.1 Timema shepardi | reverse complement strand
TTCCCCACATTCACAAGATGTCTTGTCAGAGGTGAAGGAAGGGTTTGGTTATCAGATAAATCTTTGCCGCGACCGAGGATTGAACCGACATCTTGCCCCCAGACCGCAAGTCACCTATTGGAGAAGTGGAGGGAGTGTGATACGGGATACAGCTGAACAATTTATCAACTTGCCTCGAAAGAAAGAATAACATCATCAAGAGTTGGGTTCACCGAATCTCAACTAGATGTAAAATACGTTTTTAGTGCGGTCAATGAAATTGAAGATTTTATTAATTGTGTCCAAAGAAGAAAGCTACAACAAACCAAAAACACTTATTTTTTCAAAAATACCTAATGAAATTTAAGTGCAGAAACTGAAGTCTGCAATTTTTGTATGATGAGTTAATTTTTACAATTCTTCATTTTGAAACTATTTATTTATTGTGTACAAACAGTTTAGATACCCATTGGTTGATATGAATTTTGGATATTTCAATTTTTTTTAGATATTCATTGCACTTCAAATTAAAAAAGTTAAAGAGTATTCAAAATTCAGCAACAGCATAGTGACTCTTAACGTGGGGTAGCACCAGGTTTTGGAGCTCATGTATTCGAGTCGAGCTAGCCCTCGTGTCAACTGTCCTGACCGGTACGTGGCAAGAGGTTGACTGTTCCAATTGTCCGGTGGTGACAAGGTTGACGGCAGGCACAGAACTGCTGGTCCCTAAATTTCCCACTGCGAATGTGAAGTGTGTGATTAAACGAGGTCAAAAGCCCACACCACGAGTTTACTCGTGACGGCAGCCCAGAAATGGGATGGACTCTGTGGGGTAGTGTGTTTAATCACCAACGAGTGATGGGGTTGGCAGAGGGTGGGGTCCGGGTTCCCGGGCCTTCAAACCTCGTTGTTCGTGCGGTGAGCCGTTTTAGAGCTCCAGTGCTAACCTGGACAGTTGGTAGTGCACGGGCTAGGACATGGGCACCTTCCCTCGTACGCACGAGTAGTGGGGGAATTACTTTCCCACGCGCAATGGGCATAATCCCATTCCCCTAAACACTGGAACAAATGGAGATTGCAAGGTCACTTCTGTGAGTGGAAGTAAACAGCCTCGGGTACCACTCTGGACAGGTGGTAGACACGAGTCCTCGATGCCAGTCCTACCAGTGTATACTGCGCTGGGCCTTGACGTCCAGGAGTGCCGTGCCAGCCATGCCAGCTGCCAGTGTACTAGCACATAACGGTAGTCGTAGTCCCCAGACAAGTGGATGCTTGACCTCGATACGGCAGTTGAGTTTCCGCTTTGACTGTGACTGACTTGTGGAAGGAGTTAGTCTAGTGACACAAGGAGTCCCAAATGACTCCTAACCAATGGTATAACAATTTCAGGTAGGCTATATTTTAATAATATCTAGACTACATGTGTTGAGTTTTCAAATTTTTCCCCAATGAAACAAACTTTTGTCATCGATAATATGTAGTTGTAGATGTCCTTGAAAATGTATGTGGACAATGTTGCTAACATAAATAATAAAAAGTGCAGGCCCCTTTACCGAACCTTGGGGTCTTTCAGTATTTTTTGGTAAATGTATTGGTTTGTCTCTAATTTGGCTTTTAACCTTCTGAAGCTTCAACTTTTCTTATTCCTATTTTTGACAACTTATATGATAGAATTTTATGGGTGACAAAGATGTCAAAAACCTTTTTTAATTGAGAAAAATAAAGCTCCTGAAAGCTTATTACTGTCATCTAACGTATTTTGTATTTTATCTCAATTCAACCTCTGTCATTAGTGTACCATATTTAAATTCGTATTGGGGGTAATTGAAAAATTCTACTTTTTTCTTTCAAAAACTTTAGTTATTCTAATCTGAATTTAATTATCTATTCTAACTTCTTATATGGAAAAAAAAGGTGAAATAGGCCTGTAATTTCGTGGATTACACTTCAAAGGGTAGCCTATTCTTATGACCGAGATAATTTTAGATATTTTAGTTGTTCCAAAAATATACTTCCCGTCATTGATTTATTAAAAAGAAGGTGACCTGGTGTTCTAGGGGTAAGGTGTCAGATTTCTGTACTGAGGGTCCGCGGTTCAATCCTCGGTCCCGGCAAAGATTTATCTGATTACCAAACACTTCCTTCACCTTTGACAAGACATCTTGTGAATGTGGGGAATGCCAGGTCTCCACCGTGGTTCGGATTCCACGTTAAACTGTAGGTCCTCCATTTTATCTCGCAATCACCCTACCATTACACATTAGCGTAAGTGCGTATGACCCGAACAGATAGTAAGACGTGGTGATAATAATAATAATAATAATAATAATAGTAATAATTAAAAAGAACAGAAATAAACTTAAGTGTACAGTGCTTTAGTAGGTTTAATAGAACCGTTATCAAAAGTCAAACTTTTGATTCAACTCCCTAAGATCTCTTAACATGTTTTTTATCACTTCCTTTACCTCTGTTAGAAAAACTGCAAAAGAGCCGTATATAATGGCAGTGTGATTAGTCCATTTATCAAAATAAACAGGATATTCATTTTAAGATTATATCCTACATTTATAAAATAGTTATTTAACATATCTGGCTCACATAAGAATTAGAAATATATAAATATATATCTCAAAAGCATCAAAACAATACAGACCACAAGTTTTCTTTCGACCGGCTTAAATTTGTCATTTTTATGTAGCTATGCAACACTATTTGGAGAAAATGGATTGTCCAAGATATTTGTTCTTTGGAAGAAGATTCAGTAGAAGAAAGCATGCGATAACAAAATTTACCTTTTAAAAGAATTAGATGAGTAGCATGAAATAATGTATTCCCAATTCAAACAAACAACAATTTATGACAATTTAAAACTGTGAATTGCTTATTTTATGTATCTTTAAAAAATATTTTTGTGACGCTTAATTGTACAAAGATTAGTAAAATAACACACACGGTCGGACATCTGTTATAGGAGCTTATTCAACATTATTTTAGTTATTTTTATAACCACAGCAATAACTAGTGTAGACAAATATCGAGCTGTTATTGGATAATCGATTTAAACTTTACAACAGTGAACTGTCATGGCGTTTTCAACTTTAAGATTGTAAATAATGTTTTAATAGTGATAGTATTTTGTTAGTAATAAAATGTTTTAAAGTGCTCATTTTATCATGATATACTATAAATATAAGTGTTGTGTACCTAGAAGTCTAAATAAAACATCTATTAGACATAGATTTACAAATGAATTAAATTAAAAAATTAAAACTATAGCAGATAATATTCAAACAGAACTGAAATGGTTATACCATTGGTTAAGAGTCAATAAACTGTCGCTGAATCTTGAAAAGTCTTAATACGTCTTTTCGGGAAACAAATATAGAAATAATATAGATAATTACCAGTTAAGCTTTGGGAATGACTTACTGAAATAAATAAGGAAAGCAAAATATCTCGATCTGAACATTGACAGCTCACTATATTGGAGCCCACATATAAACCATGTCTAGTTGGGGTGCTAAAAAAACTCAACTACAAATTCACTCCAAACTTGTTAAAGTCCATCTACTTTGCTTTGGTTAACTCGCACTTGTCCTACTTAAATGTAAAAGTCAATTAATACCTCTAATAAGACAACAACACACAACACTAAAAAAATTTTTTTGGCTGCCCAGTGGTGAGGACGGTGACATGAAACTTAAAATTTAGGTTAGGTATTTTAAAATCAACAGAAGCTATTTTTATATACGGTTGTAATGGCATATAAACTTGAAAACAACTTAACTATTAGTAACCTAAACATTTGGGAATACAAAAAGGGGAATTACTCTACAAGAAGTCTGAATAATTATTTTCAGAACAGAGTAAACACCACTACTTTTTGGACTCTACTCAATAAAGATTAAGGGACTAAAATTTTTCAATATAATACCACAAGAAATAAAGATGAAAAACTTGATCTTTTTTAAAAAGGAAGTTAAGAGGTACATCTTGGAAAATAATTTTGACCAGGTGATGTGTGGATAAAAAGGTATTTGTAATTTTGTAGCAACTGATGTTTTAATTAGAGCAGAATGTGTATGTATACCGTACTCTTTTTTCTTTGTAAAGGTTGTTTCTTGTATATGCTTATGTTTATTTGTAATTTGAATATCATTGGGGTGAGGGCATCTAACATAATTTGGCCAGGTGAGGACAAATAATTTATTTCTTGTAATAGATCTCACTTTCCTAAATGTATGTAACAAGTTAGTGAATATACCACGCCTGCAGTTGGATGTTTATATGTATATGAGCCGATTTTGGCTCTTTTTAAATCAAATTATAAATAAATAACATTTAAGATGAATCAAGATTATCCATATGGAAGAAACTTATCTGTAACCCAAATCTTGAAAATCTGAACAATGAAACTATTCGTGCTAAATTTACAATTTGCAATGAGCATTTTAAAGACGAATGTTTTAGTCTAGGGACTAAACGGCTGAATGCACATTCCACACCATCTTTACAATTGACTGGGGGGACGAGGGGGGGGGTCTATTATCGTATTTTGTATCGGCCAATTTATAAATTAAAAAACGGCGACAAAAATAAGTTAACGAAAATACATTGCATTAATATCAGTGAACAATTGATTTAATTAATTTTGTTAATGTAATTAAATGTTAATTTTTAACATTTAAATAAACCAAAGCAGGTAAACTTCAATTAACTTTTTAATCCAAAATATAGGGCCTATCCAATAGAGAAATTAATCTGTTTTAGAATAAAAATATTGGTCCATGAAAGGCCCCAACACATATTGTCCGTAGTTCGTAAGAAAACTATGCTAAAGTATATGATTGCATTGGAAACAAAGTCCTTATCCGTAACTGTGTAGAAGTTGGTCAACTTTAACTTACTAAGGAGTAAGGACTCGGTTATGCAGAGTACACAACTAAGGGCATTACAGACAATCCGATCTGGTTGACCCGACAGTCAGCCTGACCAAATCAGGTGTTATCTACAGACGACCTGACTTAGTGCCTGATTTTATCATTTGTTGTTTTTTCTCTCTAAGTGACACACTAATTATGCCTCCTATATTATCCAAACAACAAAAAGTTTGTATCTTGCTAATAGCATCGTTAGGGATTAAATCCAGAAAACTAAAAATGTGGGCTAAAAATGGCTATCATACGATGTTACTACATACACAATACTACTCACGCTCGTATTTTTAGTACAACTAACACACTGAATCACCCCACAGCGCGTCAGACGACACGATTTGATCGGATGATAGTACGGTTGGATGCACCAACCACCCGACATCACCCGGCATGAAATATAAATTGTTGTCGGGTGACACACATACATATGACCCGATATAGCACCTGATCTGGCCAAATCAGCCTAACCACCTGACCAAATCATGGCGTCTGTAGGGATGTTTAGGCTGTATCCGAATAGTCTACTTCACGCGCTGTTAACCCTTGACGTTCACTCGATAGTTGCATTAGCAATCACGTGATCAAGGGCAGATCCATCCGAATAGTTACGAAGTGTGCTAATTCACCCCTCCCACGCCCTTGAGTTTAAGGGCAACAGCAAGTTACTCCTAACACGCCGTCAATGCAGTGTTTAAACGGCAATTGTTTAATTTTTTGTCTGCTAGAGAAAGAGCTCGTAGAGTAATGTGATCTCTTATAACGTACGTTAAATATACTGGTTGCTTTGTAATGTTGTAGAGTTGTATTGTGTTGTGTTGGAGAATTTGGCTAATTTGTCATGTGCAGTGAAAATTAGTCACCACAAATATTTAAGTGACTTACGCTAATTCGGGATGATAGATGGCGCTTAAAATAGTTTCTAAGATTATTAGTAGGAAGCAGCGCTGCGGACTCAAGGGTGTGAAAAGGATGTTTTTCCGTTCAATTAGTCTGTTGCAGTCTTCGATATCAAGTGCGTATTAAGTGTAAAGTTACCAAGTCTGAATCAAGTCAAGTGTGCTTGACTATTCGGATACAGCCTGAGTAAATATGACCCACATTTAAGTAAAAGCACCAATGGCAGTGAAAGAATACTAGTACATTGGGTATTATTCTTATTCAGACACAAAAAAGGGCCAGTCATCTATATACTAAGGCTAAGACAGAACAATAGTTTAGAAAATATTCGCACGAACCACCTATTTTGCAGTATAGCGTTCCACCATAATATTAGGTATAAGGATTTCCTGAAAAGCTTGAATTTCGGAGGAAGTGTAAATGTCCAACCACATAATCAATAACGTGTTCCTCAATTAACCGTAAAAAGTAGAATCCCCTGCAAAAGCCTTTTAACTTTGCCCAATCTAAACCCTATTAAGTTAGTGCATATGTTCCAGCTGATTGATATACAAAGTATTTCTTTTTATTCACAATATTATGCATGTACGGTGACATATATTTCCAACTTTGTAAACCAAAAAAATACTTTTAAGCAGTCAGTCCAAACTAAAAAGTTTCCCAAATAGCCCACTCATATAATAGATTTTCAGAACTGCCAACTTAAAAACATCCTCTAGTATATAATAATTGTTATATATATGAGTAAACGGAACTAATCAAATCCAACCTAACTTTACAACTTCATGAAAATTTGAATTAAATAGATAGGGCTTCAAATTAGTTTCATGGTAAGTTGTCGTGCCTGCATATAGTGGCAAGCAGTAGTACCTAACAAAGATGCCGTGAATATGTCACAGAGGCATTTTAATCATCTTCGTAATTAACTATTTAATCTCACAATTATAATAGTATAATGGTGGCCCTTTTTTTTTGTGATAGATATAGGCCTAATTAATGGCGCCACTTGGTTAGGTTTTTTTTTTAAATTCTACTACCTCAAAATACTGATTAGGCGTTCTCTAACCAAAATGTACTATAAATATATTTATTTCTAAAGTATGTTTAGCCGAGTTTCTTTTATTTATAGTACGAAGATGGGAGGACAACATTATAATGGACCTGAAAGAAATCGGGTGGAGTGAAGGGGACTGGCTTAACTGATTTATAGTTATATATGTTATTATATCTTGTTCTATATTTTGTTATTAACTACTATTTTTCTTCTTCAAAACAATTCATCCAGTAGCCCAGCTCCTACACAGCCCTAGTAGCTACAGCAGAATATTAAAATTCACAAAGTCTAATTATCTGCATCAAACTTCAAAGTATAACCTGTAATATCATTGTAAAACCTCAATTTTGTTATTTCTGTTTTATAATAATAAATCTATTTATTGTTTAAACATAATTCTTTATATATAAAAATGGATACCCTGTAGGGAATATCCTTTCAATTCTACCAAATATCTTCTCATTCATTTTTGGGTGAGTTACGACAATGGGGAAATAAACAACCTAAATGTAACATTTTTATTAAATACCTACACCTATTTTTTATATTTATGTATCTCCCAATTTTTCCTAATTTGTTTTGTGGGTTTGAATGCATCTAATCGGTTGACATAGAAACTAATGCTTTTAATAATAATAATAATAATCAACTTTAATGGTGAAGTTAAGGCTGCCGCCTTTTCTTACGCTTAACCAACACAGTTATAATGAGGTTTAACAAAAATAATACATATTAAAAAACACACACAAAAGAATGTATACAAACTAAAGCTAGATTATCCAAGGATTAGATAATATGAAAACGCGCACGCACACACACACACACACACACACACACACAACAAAGGTGTAACAAAGGTAGCTTTTAGTCGGTTGTTACTAAGAAGTATAATAATATATTCTAATTTATTATAATATTTATAAAATTCTATATTATAATATAAGCACAATCGTATGTTCTAATTTTTATATAAATATAGATAAAATTATATACTTCTTACTAACTACTGACATAAACCATATGTTTTAAACTTTTAAATTGAAATATATATATATATTTACATATTATGATTCCTGGTTTTAGCTAATATTATGAAAGCAATTATAACAAGCAAAAAAAAGCCAACAAAACATTTGAATGTGGTGCCAACGGACAGGTTTGACTTTTAGTATTGCCTACAACCACTGTTAGCGCTGAAAACTGTTTATACTCGATACGTAGGAGATATTTATCTATACTATCCTTTATGATAATTATCGACAACACAGATCAATCTTATCCAGAGTCAAAGATCTTATCCTAGACCAACAAAACAGTTAGGGAAACATCATCTAAAACAGCACCCTACAGTAAAAAAAAAATCTTAAGAAATATTCGTTTTAATAGGTAGTTATATCTTACATTATATTGATTTGAAATATATATTTCAAATCAGTAAATGTAAACTTAGATATAATAATCAATAATAATAATGAGACTTTAAGAATCATTTGATTATGTGCTTAAAATATAAGACGTTAAAGTTAAATCAATTTTATACGGTGTGTATTGATATTAAAAGACATAATATTTTATCATAAAATAAAATTAAACAAAATCAAAACTTTTTTTCTTTTTTGATAAATACAAAAAATATAATAGACAGCAGTACCCACTGATCAGGTTAACACGGCAGTACCAGTACAATGTTACAGATAAGATCATTTTGAAATATGTGTGATACTATTGATACATTTTATCATTGAATTGGAGATAAACATTAAAAAATTAAAATATAAAAATTAACCGTAGAAAATAATTAATAAGAAAGAACTTTGATATTATAGCGATCATTGGGTAAACCATAATAAAGCATAGATCATACAAATCAAACAGTAAGTTTATACTAGCTCCAATAAGAATCGTTCAAAATGACAAAGATTTCTTGGCTTGAATAAATAATAATTATTTTTATAATGCAAGAAACATATGATATTAATGATCGGTGTATTGACATGAGATACAAATAAATATACTGTTTCCTATATAACAATAGGTCCACATTATATTCCGAAATATATCTCTTAACTTCTGTTTTAAAGCTATTTAGGTTTTACTCTTAATTTATTTGGCTATTCTAAACAATTTCATTCCTCGCATCATTATGTTTACCAAAGAATAGCGTTAGTCACTGATAATTTAAACACAAGACTTAGGGTTAGAATATGAAAATGTTAAACCTTTTTTAATTTTTGTGGTATTCAATATTTTGTCTTAAATTTTTATGTCCAGTGGTACCAGCCCTGGATAATCATTTCTCTTAAAGTAAAAATTAATATATTTGTGTAATTTAGGTTCTGCTTAGAAAAAATATATTTTGAAAGTTGTTTATTAGGAGTGATAAGATACTATACTCGTAATTTCTAAATATAAAATGCTTTGGCAAAGGCGTCTGTTTGTTGTAAGCATAGAATTGGTTATCATTAATCAATTGTGTTTAATTCATGTAAATGGAACTGTCACTTAGTTCTGTTTCTCTTTTGGTGGTGTTAATCTCTATAACTTGAATAGGGCCCTCCTACAGTGTTTAATTTGAAGAATGAAGACGTCTTTAAATGTAGAACACAGTTTCCATTGTAAAAATGAGAAAAATCTCAAAGTGACTGCACCTATAGAAGTAAACATCTCGAGTTCCAACCCTACCAACATGGTTAAAAAAGAGATTGACTGCGAACACAATCTCTTTTCAAAGAATGTCACTTGTTCTGAAATCGAGAACATGATGCCGTTAGAGTATGTTAAAGTAGAGATAAGTGATGACAATATCGGGATCGAGACTAACCATAATGTTATCAAGTTTACAACACTGTGTGAAGGGAGGAGCAGTTGCAATGAAGGTTCTGGTTCTTATCTGTCTCCGGAGAAACCTGAAATAACTCCAAAGATTGAAGAGGTGGATCAAGTAGTCACAGACACTGCACTTGGTGTAAAAGGGGCTCAGCGCAGAAGAGGCAGAAAGACATTAAAAATCAGGTAATTCATGCTTAAGTTCTTAATAGAGTAACAAAACTTCGCCATTGATAATGTAAAAGAAGCATGTTTCATTGGGCGAATGCTGAATCGATCCTTATTGGTAACACTGGTAAATGAAGAATCGGGGATGGTACCCATCATCTGTCCCATTTTTTGATTTTTTTTTATATTAAAAATATTGATATTTGACATACATTTTTGCAACAAAAATAAGTAAAGTCAAATAATACGAAGAAATATATATATATATTTTTTATAAACTTAGGCATGACCACATAATAACTAAAAGTATCAGTAAGTTAGTCTTACGTGTACTTTGTTGTTGGGTGACCTGGTGGTCTAGGGGTAAGGTGTCAGACTTCTATGCTGGCGGCCGGGGTTCAATCCTCGGTCCCGGCACAGATTTATCTGATTACCAAACCCTTCCTTCACCTCTGACAAGACANGGTCTAGGGGGTAAGGTGTCAGACTTCTATGCTGGCGGCCGGGGTTCAATCCTCGGTCCCGGCACAGATTTATCTGATTACCAAACCCTTCCTTCACCTCTGACAAGACATCTTGTGAATGTGGGGAATGCCAGGCCTCCACCGTGGTTCGGATTCCACGTTAAACTGTAGGTCCTCCATTTCATCTCACAATCACCCTACCATTACACATTAGCGTGTATAACCTGAACGGGTAGTAAGACGCGGTGATGATAATATATATATATATATATATATAGATAGCTTGCAGTATTACAGTCCCTAGGTTGTAAAAACCACAGTTCATTGGCCGGTGTTTAGGCCTTTAGGAGTAGAAAAAGGGGGTAGGGGGATGTTTGTAACTATGTTACCAGCCCCTCGACTATGCCTCACTGCCCTGAAAATGCTATACAGACTCTCATGTAACCAAAGGAATCCTTCATCGGTGGAAAATGTTCACCTTTAGTTTGTGTTTTTTATGTTTCAGATTAACAGAAAATTCAGTTTCAAAAGAACACACCAAATTAACCCTTGATAAATGCACCATCAGGACCAGGTCCAAGACCAACCCCAAACGAGAGCTCCCCATGGTGAGATACGTCGACACGATCGATGTCAAGAGAAGGACAAAGAAATGCAGCATCATGGAGAACAAGACCAAAACGGCCATGACCCAACTCAACATGATATTCCAGAAAGAGCTGGAGAAGTACAAGTTGACGACGTTCGTGGACGACGCGGACTCTGCGTGCCCCGTCTGTGGCAAGATATTCTCCAACAAGAACCATCTCAACTCGCACGTTAAACTCCACTCGGGTATCAAACCTCACAAGTGCGAGATCTGCACCAAGAGCTTTGCGCGCAAGGGGGACTTGGCGATACATGTCCGGCGTCACACGGGAGAGCGCCCGTACGGGTGTGTCCACTGCCAGAAGACGTTTGTGGAGAAGTCACACCTGCTCCGGCACATCCGTAGTCACACTGGGGACAAGAGTCATGTGTGCACAGTCTGTGGTAGCGCGTTCACTGAGCGCGCAGGTCTTGTGAAGCACCTTCGCAGCCACACAGGTGAACGTCCACATCTTTGTCAGGTGAGAGACACACTTTTATATTTTAAAACGTTTTCACCAAAATACCCGCCTCGGTGCCGTAGTTGGCTAACAGCGCTTGTAGTGTTGAGCTCGACCACTGAGGACGGGGAGATCGAGGTTCGAATCTCGGTCGGGTGAACTGGGGGTGGTTTTTCCTAAAATGGTTTTCCATTCTCCCTCCACGCAAATGCAGGTTAACTTCCTCTAATTCGACCTTCCCAATTCCTAATCCATTAGCGTAATTAGTACTTAAAGCGTATAACCCGAACGGGTAGTAAGACGCGGTGCTAAATATTATTATTATTATTCACCAAAATGGTGCCCAAACTCAGTGACTGGCTTACCAACCAAAATATCTCTGATGCAAAGGTAATTTATAAGGAAATATTACACGCTTTTCAAATCAAGGCAGCAAATGTCGCCTTAATCCAATTTGGTGTTTGAACAGTCTAAGGCATCACTCTCGCCTATGGCAGAGAGATCAGGGTTCAAATCCCTGTCAGATGTATTGAGGGCACTCCTTAAATGATTTTCCACTGTCCCTCTAGAGAGATGCAGCTTCATTTCCTCTAAATTCAACCATTCTCATCCCTAACACGTTGTGTAATTACTATGTATGCACACAACCCGAGCGGGTAGGGAGTCGCGGTGCAAATAATTCCCCAAATTGAGGTCGATTGTATTTGCTTGATTACTATTTTGACTGCTGGTACAGATTGTAGTTGACCTGTGATGTGCGATTGTTGTTGACCTGTGATGTGCGATTGTTGTTGACCTGTGATGTGCGATTGTTGTTGACCTGTGATGTGTGATTGTTGTTGACCTGTGATGTGTGATTGTTGTTGACCTGTGATGTGTGATTGTTGTTGACCTGTGATGTGTGATTGTTGTTGACCTGTGATGTGTGATTGTAGTTGACCTGTGATGTGCGATTGTTGTTGACCGGTGATGTGCGATTGTTGTTGACCTGTGATGTGCAATTGTTGTTGACCTGTGATGTGCTATTGTTGTTGACCTGTGATGTTCGATTGTTTTAGACCTGTGATGTGCGATTGTTGTTGACCTGTGATGTGTGATTGTTGTTGATCTGTGATGTTCGATTGTTCTAGACCTGTGATGTGTGATTGTTGTTGACATGTGATGTTCGATTGTTCTAGACCTGTGATGTGTGATTGTTGTTGACCTGTGATGTGTGATTGTCCTCTACTTTCTGTCTTGCCCAACAAATTATATATTACTACAGATCTGTGGGAAGGCGTTCGCCCAGCGAGAATTCCTTGCCCGTCACAGCCGCACGCACACAGGGGAGCGTCCCTTCTCTTGTCCTGTGTGCGGCAAAGCCTTCTCGGACCGCTCGACGGCGGTGAAGCACACCAAGCTGCACGCGGGACTACGCCCCTACACCTGCCCCATATGCAACCGTAGCTTTAGCCAGAAGCAGCACCTGACCGGCCACTTGCGGACCCACGCGGGGGACCGACCCTGGGGATGCAGCACCTGCGACAAGAAGTTTGGCCGTAAAAGTGACCTGGTGGTCCACTCGCGCCGGCACACTGGCGAGCGCCCCCACGCCTGCGAGGCGTGCGGGAAAACGTTCTTGGATCGCTCGCATCTTTCGAGACACTCCAAAGTGCACACGGGGGCCAAGCCTCACGTGTGCCACTTCTGCGGCCGGTGCTTCTCTGAGAAGGGTCACCTTGACGGCCACTTGCGGGTTCACACCGGTGAAAAGCCCTACGCGTGTGACATTTGCCGGCGATCTTTCGCGGATAGAGGCACACTCGTCAACCACATGCGGATACATACGGGAGAACGACCCTTCGTCTGCGGGGTCTGCGAGAAGGCCTTCGCCCAGAAGGGGTCCTTGCTGAAGCACGAGAGGATCCACAGCGGGGAGCGGCCTTGGACTTGCTCGTATTGCGGCAAGTCGTTCGCGGACAAGGGCTACTTTGTCAAGCATTCCCGGCTCCACACGGGGGAAAACGTGCACACTTGCGACCTCTGCGGGAAGTTCTTCGCCCAGCGTTGTCACCTGGTTAGGCATTCCAAGGTCCACGGAGGGGAGCGAACCGCAGATCTACCACCGGCCAATATGACCAGGAAAAACTTGGCCTAGCAGGGTTCGTTGTCTGCTGTCGAGTGGGGCTCCAAACGGGATGGTTGCAAATAAACTAGGAAGTTTTACTCAACTTGGATGTGATTAAAGTTTTAATTAATACTAACTTACATGATGACAATGTACAGTAACTGTTGTATTTACACAACTATAACCCAGTTTGTTCAACAGTAACATGCTTGTAATCACGCTATAGACTATAGAGGACAGTCGACCAATATCCCAGCATCATCATCAATTGTTTCCAGCCTGTGGGCCGGTCTGTTTAGTACCTACACACTTCATATCCATCAATCTTCCTGGAACCCTCTCCCCTTCCATCCTCATTACGTGTCCGTACCATCTCATCCCAGCTTCCCCTACTATCTCATGTACCCCAACTCTAGACCTTCCATCTTCATTCCCATCCTCTCTCTCTCCTGGTGACAGCTAGCAGCCTCCTCAAACACTTCATACACATGGCTTCCATTTTCTTTGTTTCTCTACTATCCAAAGTTCAGGTTCCTGCTGCATTTGTTACTGTTGGTATAAAGTATTCTCTATACAGCACTTCTCTTTTCTGTAGTAGGTCTGTTACACACCTGTAGAACAACTTTCCATAGCATGTCTCTTACACACCTATAGAACAACTCTCCATAGTAGGTCTCTTACACAACTATAGAACAACTCTCCATAGCAGGTCTCTTACACACCTATAGAACAACTCTCCATAGCAGGTCTCTTACACACCTATAGAACAACTCTCCATAGCAGGTCTCTTACACACCTATAGAACAACTCTCCATAGCAGGTCTCTTACACACCTATAGAACAACTCTCCATAGCAGGTCTCTTACACACCTATAGAACAACTCTCCATAGCAGGTCTCTTACACACCTATAGAACAACTCTCCATAGCAGGTCTCTTACACACCTATAGAACAACTCTCCATAGCAGGTCTCTTACACACCTATAGAACAACTCTCCATAGCAGGTCTCTTACACACCTATAGAACAACTCTCCATAGCAGGTCTCTTACACACCTATAGAACAACTCTCCATAGCAGGTCTCTTACACACCTATAGAACAACTCTCCATAGCAGGTCTCTTACACACCTATAGAACAACTCTCCATAGCAGGTCTCTTACACACCTATAGAACAACTCTCCATAGCAGGTCTCTTACACACCTATAGAACAACTCTCCATAGCAGGTCTCTTACACACCTATAGAACAACTCTCCATAGCAGGTCTCTTACACACCTATAGAACAACTCTCCATAGCAGGTCTCTTACACACCTATAGAACAACTCTCCATAGCAGGTCTCTTACACACCTATATAACAACTCTCCATAGCAGGTCTCTTACACACCTATAGAACAACTCTCCATAGCAGGTCTCTTACACACCTATATAACAACTGTCCATAGCTCACAATAGACTCGGCTGTCTATGACTGGGAGATTGGAGTTAGGTCCTGGTTGAATGTACTGAGGGTGCTTCTTCCAAAAAATTATTTTCCACTCGACATATTAATGTGGGTGCACTTCCTCTCAAATTCAACCTTCCTCACCCCTAATGCAATGGTGTAATTAGTATATACGCAAGCATAAAAAAATAAAATGCTCATAAGATAAGACGAGCATTGACTTGTCTTTTATTAAATTATGCCTTTAGTGTGAAGTGGTCCAAAATCATATTAAAGGGCACTACAAGTTTCGATACGTTTAATATAAAAATAGTTTTATTTTGTGATAAAACGAACAGTTTTTGGTAAATCCGTTCACTGTAACATCGATTCTGATTCTAATGTCCCGTTTGGAGCCCTGTTGCAGCATCAGTCATTCCAAAAAGTGCAATAAGCCGATATCAGTTGACGATGAGAAGCGATCACATATATTTTGTTTTCAGTGCAATCATATTCTTTTTAACTATCCAATCTTTGTTGAAACTGTAACATAATATTAAGGGTATAACAGTGTCCAAAATAAATTATATGGTGTTTCTCAAGTGTTTACGGCATACCGTCGTGTTTGGTGGTAATTCTGTGGTAAAATATTATATTCAATTTTTATTTGTTTGAAGCATTACTAAATATTTACTACCAGCACTATATTGAGAGCACATGAGATAGTAGAGGAAGCAAGGGTGAGATGGTATGGACACGTAATGAGGATGTTAGAGCCTAATAAGGGGAATAGTGGAGATTAAGTATGCAGGAAAAAGATCGTAAAGGAGATAAAGGAAAAGGGAAAAGATTGAAGGAGCACGTAATAACAAATGTGCAAGTGAGAGGAACAAGATGGCGGAAGTAAAGAAAGAAAGTAATGTGGAGGCATTTTACTAAACGAACCAGTCATGATGATGACAATATTACGTTTGTTCATGTCTCGTGGTTGGACTTACCAGTTGTGTGGTGGCTCTATTTATTGTGTGTGTCTATTGGAAGGTCGTCTTTATAGCAGGAAATGTGCACCCAATAATAAAATAGTAAAAACAACTTCACAAATCCATTTTAAAATCATGATGTAAACTGACAGTGAAATTATTTTAACAGCACACGGGATTACCAACGGACATGTTTGTTTGTTTGCTTGCTTTGTGTTTAGGGAATGGTACGTATAGCCGCGGCCTTCTTTAAATATTATTTTGTCAAGTGGGGGAAATTATATCAGAAATAATACAACTCATAATATGCATTCCACTTATTTTATTCTTTATCACAAGGTTTATAGAGCTGCTTTATCTTAAGTGCTAGATATGAGTAGGGTAATTAGAAGAAAAGCACCTGCATTAGTATGGATACCTCTCCCCCACTGTGCCATGGTGTAATGTCACGAGACTAGCTCTTTAGACTGCATGGCCGCAGGTGTAGGTGCATTCCACCACTAAAAGTAGAATTTCTACACTACCTTTTGGTTAACACGTCGAACTCTTACTAGACCTTTAAAAAGCCAGTGAGGAGTCACTTGGGAATACTCCCCACCCCCCCACTCGCACACCTACTTCTGTTAGCTTTATCAGGTTACAGGCCCGGTGTATTATCGATTGGTTGTAAACTGTAAGTCTGTAAGACTGTAACTGTAACAGTAACACTTATTGCTATTATTATTATTAGCACCGCGTCTTACTACCCGTTCGGGTTATACGCACTTACGCTAATGTGTAATGGTAGGGTGATTGTGAGATGAAATGGAGGACCTACAGTTTAACGTGGGATCCG
>CABFVX010008147.1:0-26020 GCA_902151425.1 Timema shepardi | reverse complement strand
CCCACCACCGCGGGAACAATACCCGCGCACCTCCCCGCATCTACAAGCTACAGCTACCCCTTTGCGCCCTAGTACATGATGCCCTACCGCATGAATGTCTTACCTACTTATATGGTTTGTGTCTCTAGAAATTAAAAATATCATGCTGTCCTGCGGAGCAATTTTCTGGGACAAGAATATATAATTTCGAAAAGAGCTGATTTCACCTAAATTCAACCAAACTTTGTAAGTAATCAAGTGGTGAATAATTAATGTATTATTATTTTCTTGCACTCATTGTATCAATCGTATCAAGAATACCCATTAAAATTAACTAAATTAATGTTTGTTTGTCAAAAAGTAACACGAAGTATGAAGCTCCGCTTAAGGAAAAAGCTTTAAAAAAAGAGTAATCATAATTAAAAAGAGTATTATGATAAATTTGTGAAACGAAATCATTATATATAAAATATATATAATATATATATAATCTAATACAATACATATATAATATAATATGCATATTATGATTTCGTTTCACAAATCTCAAGGATTTTAGTGAATGATAAAAGAGTTAGAAAGTTTGTACGTTTATTTTAAAAACATTTGTTTGAAAAAATAATCCATCATAATACTTTTTTATATTTTACATGTATATTATGATTTAGTTTTCACAAATCTTACAGGATTTTAATGAATGTCTTTAAGATAAAAGAGTAAGAAAGTCTGTATGATTATTTTAAAAACATTCGTTATAAAAAATAATTCATCATAATACTTTTTTAATTATGATTACTCTTTTTTGTTTTAAACTTTTTTCTTAAGCGTAGCTACCCGCCTCGGTGGCATAGTTGGCTAACGCGCTTGTCGTGTTGAAGCTCGACCGCTGAGGATGGGGAGATCGAGGTTCGAATCTCGGTCGGGTGAACTGGGTGTGGTTTTTCCTAAATGCTTTTCCACTCTCCCTCCACGAAAATGCGGCTTCACACCCTCTAATTCAACCTTCCCAAGTCCTAATCCATTAAAGTAATTAGTACTTAAAGCGTATAACCCGAACGGGTAGTAAGACGCGGTGCTAAATATTATAATTATTAAGCGTAGCTTCATGATTCATGTTACTTTTTGACAAACAAACATTAATTTAGTTAATTTAATGGGTATTCTTGATACGATTGATACAATGATAAAAGGAAAATAATAATACATTAATTATTTACCACTTGATTACTTACAAAGTTTGGTTGAATTTGGGTGAAATCAGCTCTTTTCGAAATTATATACTCTCGCCCCAGAAAATTGCTCCGCAAGACAGCATAGTTGTTTTAGGTTTTAGAGACATCAAAATGAATTTGTATTACTTGACTTAATTGTTTGAAAAGATCTTCTTCCTTCATTTTTGTGTTTCATATTCGTATTTAACCTAATTTGCTATTATTTTAATCGTGAAGTTTGTTTAATTTATCGACAATATGTTATGTTAATTACTCATGGTAAATTAAACAAATCTTAACAAGTTTAGTTCCGACACTTTAGCTCAGTCGGTAGAGTGTCTGTCTTCTTAGCCAATGGTCTCGGATTTGATTCTCGTCATGGCAGAAAAATCTATCATTGGTGAAATGTGGGCTTCCCCTTTAACAGCGATAAATTAACGGCCAAGGACTAGATGCTGTGTCCGTAATAAATTTAAGTTAGTGTATAAGTCGTATGCTGATGTAATCAATCGGTTCAGAAAATTCGAGTTAAATAAACGAAAAAAAATATTATAGCAAAACAAATATTAATATAAAAAAACAAAATAAAGAATAATTTGGTAAATTCAATGAGCTAAGTCGTTATAGTGTCTGTATACCGAGCTAAGGGTCCAGGGCTCAATTTCCAGCATGGCCGAAATTTTTTATCATAAGGGAAATGTTTTTTTATCCTTTCACTGTGGCAAATTAATGGCTATGGATCTGAGTGTTATGTCTAGCTTAGATTTAAGTTACTGTATAAGTCGTATGCTGATATGATTAGTCGAGTCAGAAAGTGCACGTTAAATGCCCCAACTACATAATACATTATGTAACAAAAATAATTTTGGCCAAACATATAAAATAATATTTCATTGGCTACGTTTAGTTTTCTACACACTTGTATAAACAGTTTATTAATATTCGTCATTAACATATTGGTACTAGGAAATAAATTGAAACTAAAATGTTCTCTTCAAATTCCGCTATGCCTGATACAAATATTAAAGAACTGACGGGATTACCTTGTTTACACAACTAAACTAAACGTATGTAATAAAACAAAATTTTAAAAATATAAAACAAACAGAAACCATAACATGTTCTTGCTGCATCTTTGGCTAATGTAATTTATTCATAGTTGAACAAATTGGCAATCCTAATTACTGTTGCTAGTTTATATGTGAAAAACAAATAAAGAATAGTTTAGGGGTAAAGTTCTCGCCACAGGACACAATGTTTGTGGGTTCAAACCTAACCAGGATCGGCGGATTTTCCTTGGGCCATACAAATCCGTAGCACAACTTCCTTCGGAAGGGAAGTGAAGCCGTAGGTACCATGTCGATTGTGGTGTGTAAACGAACCCTGGAAGGTATGTGAAAATAACTTTCCCGGGAAAATTGGTAGGTGTTTTCGTTCTTACTCATAGAAATTTGTGTGTGTTGATATAATCAGTCGGTTCATTAAGTGCAAGTTGAATAGGCCTACCTCAAATAAATAATAATATATTATAAAATTGATAAACAGTTTGAACACTATACAAAACGGGGCCCTAGACCATTCTCCCACTGAAGCGGGTGAACTGCAGTTAATCTACCAATATTTATAAAATTCAAGATCCAATTGACGACTTATATCTTCCGGAGGTAGTACTACTAATACCATGTAACCTACTCATCCATTATCACCAAAAGAAGGCCAATCCTATTCACATAAATCATCAAAATACTGTATTTTATAACCAATTAATCCCCATGCACCATCCACAAGGCCTGAAAGGTGAGGATTGCTATCACGATAACAATCCCCCAGATTCCCCTTTTTTCAAAAACAATTTTAGTCTCAATTTCAAAATGTATCGATACCATATTATGATCCCTCGACATTATAGATAAATATCATATATATGTATATGTCCGTCCGTCCCTAAAGGATGTAATCGGGACAGCCCTTCTCGATTTTTTTGTGTGTTTTACCTAAAATAGTGAATTGAGGCAATTCTCAAAAAAGAAATAGATTTTGAATGATTGTATTTTGTTTATTCTCAGGATGAATCTCGGAGCAACGCAGCCAAGCCCAGCGAGAAGAAGAGATGGATTCATGACCCCAACAGTGAGTACAACTATAACCCGATTTAGGTTGGAAGAACAGTGGAGAAAATTCAAACATATTGCTAGCATGGCTCTACTTTATTTGTGTTATAGTCTAGGTATTACCAATATATATTAAAAGTGATAGCTACAGATAAAATGTTTTGCTTCCTTCATGCAGTTACCTCAGCGATTATATCCATTATAGTAGCCCGCCGCAGAACAGTTTATATCAAGTGTCAAGGTTTCGCTCCTTCCTAAGGATACGGGCACGTAGAAATCTGGTAATCAGCACTCTTGTTGCTCGCGCTTGCCAGNGGGGTTGTACGTATTATTATTATTATTATTATTATAAAAGCGTCTTACTAACCGTCCGGGTTATATGCACTTACGCTAATGTGTAATGTTAGGGTGATTGTGAGATGAAATGGAGGACCTACAGTTTAAGGTGGAATCCGAACCACGGTGTAGGTCTGGCATTCCCCACATCACAAGTTATGATTAACACACTTCTTGTCAGAGGTGAAGGAAGGGTTTGGCAATCAGATAAATATGTGCCGGGACCTAGGATTGAACTCCTAACCCCCAACATATAAGTCTGACACCTTACTCCTAAACCACCAGGTTACTCAAGTGGCCACGTAGAAAGCTGTAAATGAATGCAATTTGCAGATAGCTTCCCATGAGAAAAGATGTCTTCTTCAAGTGAAGAAAGGTTTTTGGTCGAAAATATTAAAATAAAAATTCTGCGTGGAAAGAAAGCAGTGCATGAAATTAATCGTGGGCGACGAAGATCTGAAGAATACAATTTATTTTTCTCATTGTTGAAAATGGACAGGAAACAATTTTTTAGCCACGGTAAATTTTATCAATTTAAACAATTTTTTTTCAGTAAAAGCAATAATGTAGTGTACTGCATTTTTACTACACAGTAAAAAAAATTGTAACACTAACCATTTTTTTATCTATTTTTTTTATCAAAGATATACATTCGCCTACAAAATGAAAGTTTTGCCCTTTTTGTTCGGACTATACAAGCTGTTATTTTCATTTGTGAACATTGACCGGGGGAAAAACACAAGAAACACAACAGTAAGAACCAATACACAGTGACCACACGAACGGGACTTTTCATTCAGATACAGTTAAAGATGGAAAATGGAAAATTCTCTATTTTTTTTCTCGTAAATAAATACCATATATTTAAATTAAGCGAATGCAATCGAGATATCCCACTATCGCAATATAATTTCTCGTAAGTACGTTTATGCCAGAAATAGGATCAAATGAGTTACAATAAAGCAATAACAGCGATTACATTTCTATTCTCACTGTCACGTACCGACTGCAGTACTTAGTGGTTGAATGTGTTACTAATGCTGGGTCTGATTTGGAGAAAGAATTTAAAGTTGGCTCGGACAAGATAACAACACTCAGCCCAGTGGGAATTTCACTGCGGTCTTTGTGCCAGGTTGAGTCCCTGGGTACTGAGGGATTCTAGTTGCAGTACTCGGTGATAACAGCACTTGCAAGTGAAACAACTCAGGCTATTCAGCTTGAGCAACCACGTGAGTTCAAGAGGGCAAGTGAATCTCATCGATATGCAAAACACAATCGGACATTTATTTTAAATTATCAAGACCACCTGACCAATTTTTTTTTGAAGCCTTTAAAATCCAAAAGAGCTGAGGAGGTAGCTTGCACTATGGTAGACATTTTCTGTCCTTACATACTCCAAATTGACACTGGAAGAGAGTTTTCAGCAGTTGTCGTTAATGAGCTTGCTAGTATGTTCGAAGCTAAAACAGTTCATAGCAAACCAAGGCATTCTCAAAGCCAGGGAAGTGCGGAGAGGGTGAATCAGGATGTTCGGGACATTTTGGTTTCTTAAATGGCTGATAATAAGAGTAATAATTGGACTGATGGACTACGATTAGTTCAGTTTAAAAAAATGTATTTTCATAGAGGTATTAACAGAAGTCCATATGAAGGGATGTTTGGATTACCTGTAAGAAATGGCCTATTAGATTCTGACATACTTTTTGAGGCTTTTCAAACTATTATGAGAGATGAAGAACTATATAATTTATTGAATAAATATTACAACGTAGATGCCTCCAGCTCCAGTGACTCAGAAATATAGGAAGAAAATAATTTAACTTCGCAAGAAAGATCAAGCGATCTATCTAAAGAGTGCATCTTTGCACCTGTAAATGTGTGTGAGTTTTGTTGTCGCAAATAAAAAAAATACAAACACGTGAAGCGTCATGCACATCCTAGTAAAGGCAAGCCAAATAAATGCTGCAGAAGTCCAACCAAAAAGTTCCCACCGGTGAGTATTGGACAAAATGTTTTGTTAAGAATCCCAGAGTTAGACAGACAGAGGGCGTGCTTCACCAATAAACGTGATGGCTGTTGTTACGAAATGGAAGGTAGAAATTGATCTCGTTAGATGTGGCTGTAGGAATAACTGCGCAGACAAAAGAATAAATTGTTTGAAAAAAGAGGTGAAATGCAACTAGAAATGCCATTTATCTTCAAGTTGCAGGAATAAGTTATAATTTCCAACATGTTTTTAATTGTACTTGTTGTTTCCATTGAATTAAGAATTGTATTAAGTTATTTTATTTCTTTGTTTATTTCTTATGTTTCCTGCCTATTATATTAGTAACCTGCATCAATTATTATTATTTTTTTATTGTTTTACAGCTCATCAGATTTTCTAATGCGTAATACGAATTATTTTATGTCCTATATGTTGTATCATATTGTATGTTAAATTCAATTCTACAAATGTAAATACTAATTGGTTCCAACTTACTTACAAATATGAATACAAACGGGGCCCCAACTTACTTTTGAAGTTTTTTTTAATTGTTAGAGAATTTCTACCTATTCACCAAATGCTTGACCGTAGTTTCAACTTTAGTCGTTTAGTAATTGCACACACCTAGGTTTGGCTGTTAGGAAATGGACAAAGCCTTAAATTTAATAGAACTTCAAGCCTTAGTAATTTTAAAACTTCTAACCATAAGCTTGAGCAAAAAATCCGTCCATTGGCGTTTTAAGGCTTTTCGCCCAACATATATTTCCGTAGGTACATACGTACTGTACATAAAAAGTGGCTATGCCATAAAGTGATACTATCATGAGTGAACTAGGCAAGGTAAGCGCGCTATTCTTCAGGCTAAACGAAGAGTACATACGTTTACTTGACTTAACAGTCACAATAATGGCATTCTTGTGGAAATGAGAATTTCATGCTTTTAGTTTTTCCCGTTTATATGAAGTATTTTGGCTAGCCATGCTTTGTACCTGTACTTAGCTTTATATAAAACAACAAGCAAGATAAATAATACAAAGCACTTATTGAATAACAACCACATAGTCTAAGAATATTTTTAGTTCATGTTAACATAGAATTTGCGTTTGTACAGTGAAACCTGGATAATTCGAACTTGAAGGGACCAGGAAAAAATTCTAACTAAACAAGTTTCTTAACAGGAACTAAACAAAACATAGTTAAGCTAGCAACCAAGCTAAAAAAAATTACTAAAGTCTTTGGACATAATCTGTTCAAAATTTCTTTTAAAAAAGTAATAGATTTTAATCTGTTTCCCTGATTTAAGTTTCTCAGTAATAGTGTATGATTGTAAATTGATTTATTGACTGAAAAATTGAATCACTTACATTGTTGCGACTTTAAAATAAACGACTGAGTTCTTGTGTATGGTCAATGGCTTCTGCCGCACTCGGGATAGGCCTTTCCTGAAATACTGAATAATGGTCCTCTTCATCACCAGATGATCCATCCTCGGCCTGGATGTTATTGTTGAGAACTGTGGCGATGATGTCCGTATCAGTAACTTCACACACTGCCACATCTTCATCAACGCTGACGAAGTCCACATAGGAGATAGCAAGATCAGGAGTAACTTCCTCCCAATTGTCAATAGTTGGCGTAGCTTCAGTCACAGTTTCTCCATCATTTTCTTTCTTGATAAATCCAGCTTTTTTAAAACAGTTCTTAATGGTATCAACATTTTACTTGGTCCCACGCTTGTTTACACATTCTTCTGGCTTGAAGAACGTCAAGCGAAATTTCTGAGTAGATAAATCTCCAGCAAGAATATTTTCAACCAACAATCGTTTGTAGAAATGTTTTAGGTTCGTAATTATTCCTTGGCCCATAGGTTGAATAACCGATGTCATATTTGATGGGGGAAAAATGACCTTTACATTTTCCAAAAGAGGAACGCTGTATGTTATGAGCAGTGCAATTTTCAATTATTACTATCCGATTTGATTTACCAAACTGTTTGTCGACTTTTAAAAGCCATTTTTCAAAAATATCACCTTTCATCCATGCTTTTCTATTTGAATCGTATTCTACTAGCTTCGATTTTACATTTTTGAAGCAACAGGGGTTAGCTGATTTTCCAATCATTAACAATGGCAGCGTTTCTGAACCATCCATATTTGCTCCAACTAAAAGTGTTGTTCGATCTTTACTAAGTGTTCCCCCACTGCACCGTTCACCTTTAAATGCAATAGTTTTGTCAGGAGTACACCTGTAAAAAAGTTATTTCTCATTGACTTTTAAAAAAAAATCTGTTCTATGTCCTGGATCATTTCGTTCAAGTCTTTCTTCCAATTATCGCCTGAACTCACATCAACAGCACCACTTTACCATATGCAGCTTTAGAGGAAATTCCGTTTTGTTGTTTGAATCCATCTAGCTGCCCTGCACTCGCTTTGAAGTCTGTTTTTCCTAATTCATGTGCGAAATGTTAAGCCTTTGCTCTGAGAAAAGAGCCGTTTTACTATCTTGTCCTTTCTCACTTACATTGTTCAATTTTTTTTTTTTTCAAAAATGTTTAAAGTGTATTAGGGGGAATTCTGAAGGCCTTTACAATTTCCGATTTCTTTTTTAAGTCCCTTTTTCCACTTCCCTTATCACCGCTAACTTTTTGGCCATAGTTAAAGATTTAAAAAAGTGTGGCTTAGACAGTGACATCACGATACACACACTAAACTCGCACGTCACAAGAATATTGCTACGACATAATCACTAAGAACAGCGTACGTAACCGCTCGATAGGTTCGACCTTGACTAACATAGAACGTACGTACGTGCAAACAAAGACTTATGGGTGAATAGGGGAGAGGGAGGGATGTATAGAAGGGTACTGACCGTATTCCAACGTCACCTCCCCTGTTTCCAAAATCAGAACAACACGGCGCTGCAAGTAGGAAAATACTGCACATTACATAACAACTTACGAAAAGTTTGAATTAACCACACAAAAAAATCGAATTACCCACGATTTTTAAAATTGTTTTAATACAAAATTCACGGGACCGGGCCAAAAATTCGAATTAAAGACGATTTCGAATTACGGAAGTTCGAATTAGTCAGGTTCCACTGTAATAACATTTTTTGTTTTTCAAACTTTTTCATTTAAGTTTGGTTTATCAGATAATAAATAACCTTTTAATTACAATACAATCCTGATCAATTAATTTATCAATATTTAAAATTTATTGCATCGTACTCAGCCTTAAAGTAATATTACAAACAAAAAACTTCAATATTATGTCTATTTATAATTTCAGTAAGTCAATATGCATTATATAACAATAAAAATAATAATAAAATATTTTATACGTAGTGACACAAGGCTTAAACACATCTTTATATACTTTAAAAAAAAACTTCACTTTCCCGAATTACCACTTAAAAAAAAAAGACAGTTACCAAAAATGACACACCCGGTTTGCTTGGATCATCTAGAATGGCTCGACTCTTAAGGGTTTTGATAAGGGAGGGTAGTCAAAATACTAAAATATTCAAATCAATGGAGCGCACATTTACAAGGTTAAAATAATCTTAATAATAGATACGTATACCCGTCGTGCGCATGCGCATTAGCACTTCAACAGTAATAACTCTAGCGCAAGGTAAGATTGTGTGCTGCAAGGTAAGATTGTGCGCTGCATGATAAGATTGTGTGGTGCGTGGTAAGATTGTGTGCTTCATGATAAGATTGTGTGGTGCGTGGTAAGATTGTGTGCTGCATGATAAGATTGTGTAGAACCTGCTCCTTGGTAATAATGTATGCTGTATGGTAAAGTTGTGTGCTGCATGATAAGATTGTGTATACCCTGCTCCGGGGTAAAGGTTTGTGCGTGGTAATATTATGTGATACGTGGTAACATTATGTGATACGTGGTAAAGTTGTGTGGTAACATTATGTGATGCGTGGTAAAGTTGTGTGGTACGTGGTAACATTATGTGATACGTGGTAAAGTTGTGTGGTAACATTATGTGATGCGTGGTAAAGTTGTGTGGTGCGTGGTAATATTGTGCTACGTGTCCAGGTTGTATTAGAAGTATTTTGATCGAACTTTATATTTAGCTGTAATAATATGGCCATACCTCAAGAAATGATTTATGACAATGGGACCCGCCTCGGTGGCGTAGTTGGCTAACGCGCTAGTCGTGTTAAGCTCGACTGCTGAGGACGGGGAGATTGAGGTTCGAATCTCGTCCGGATGAACTGGGGGTGATTTTTCCTAAATGGTTTTCCACTCTCCCTCCACGCAGATGGGAGTTCACTTCCTCTAATTCAACCTTCCCAGTTCCCAATCCATTAGCGTAGGTAGTAATTAAAGCGTATAGCCCGAACGGGTAGTAAGACGCGGTGCTAAATAATAATAATAAGACAATGGAATGCGTTTATGATTGAGCGGTGTCATTTTGTTAGTTGTTTATTAGAACTTGTTTCAAACAATGCTCTTATCGTTGCAACAATAATGACTTTATTGATTTTATTAGGGGTATTTAGCCTACATTTTCTTTGCAAACCAAATTAACTCAAGAACAGACATCAAACCGCAATGGAATGAGAAATAGATAACACCAACTCTATTTTTAAAGCTGTGCCAGGAATAAAACCCAGAGCATTCTCCTCAGTTGAGAGACGAGCCACTAACCGGCCTTAATATCGTATGGACAAGCACAGAAAAATGTAATTAAAACTTATTTTGATTATTACGTTCAACAACAAAATTAATAAAGACCCAATTTTAAGATTTAGTAATGAGTAAGGCCGTTGAAAGGTAAAGAGGTTTTTTGGAGTATATCCGCATTGACGTCGTGAGCGGATAGGAAGACCCTAGTATAAATAGCATGTGAAAAACATCATCAATGCATCCGGGCGAGATTCGAATTTCTTCCTCCCTGTCACTGGTTATGCAGTCTATTGCACCGTCATTATTTACTGCGCAGACGCTGATTGCGCCTGAAGCAGGCTCTTGGAACGAGTCACTCTTCAAATGTCACGGCGTGTTTTAACTGATGACGTCATATTTCTTATCTGAGTGGTGCTCTAAAACAGCATTCCTCTGGCTACGTCCTCAACTTGTAGAGTAACATCACGTGAAGAAGGAGAAGAAAGTAAATAGCTTGCTGGTGAGTTAGGTAGGCATTCGAGAATAGCTTGTATTCGTTCTTGATAAACAATCTCGAAATCAATATTTTCACTAATAAGTTACATTATGTTCTCAACACAAGTTGTTTTTGCCCATACCCCAACTTGTCACCATTTTGTGAACGCTCATTCTAATATTACGTCACAATATAACGCACTCATCTATTTAATTTTAATTGTATAGCCTATATAAACCTTTAATGACTCGTGTTTATCTGTGTTCGCCAAGCTCGACGATCGAAGTCGATGATTCGAACGTTATTTGTTTATAAAGCAGTCAGGTTTATTAACCAAGAACGCTGCCCGACATGCTTAATTGAATGTTACGTCATAAATTATCTGAATCCCCCTCCAACCTCGGCACGCTTGGTCACACCGAGCAATACTCCACCCTCCTCCCACACATAATTTGTATATGTAATTTATGAACAGCCTCTTATCATAAGAGGATACAAATGGTCACACACCTACGGATTTAGGGACCTAAATTTGGACCAGACCTCCTTATGGGTACGTACGTGCCTGCTGGGGGAAGTGGAACCATTATTAGGAAATAATGTTAAAAAATCAGCTAAGACTCGAAGACATTTTTTATTTCAATCCCTTTTCTAAATTAAAATAAGTTTTTCTTGCAGTATTGGCAACACTGCCTACCATTTGTATTTTATATATTAGGTGATCCCAAATGAAAGATGCTCATGCGCATGCCTCGGATTCACCATGCAATAATTCTCCTCTGCCCTAAGCTACCATTGCGGCCACGTGCAACACCACCGAATATTCAACTCTTGACTCTCATAAAAACTATACAGCGTGATCGACTTGAAGTTGAAAGTGACTTGTGGTGGGTGATCTCTGTAAAACATCAAACCCAATATTTAAAAAAAAAATTGAAACAAAAGAGTATCAAGCATCACGATAATAATTCTTAGTCGTACTTTAGTACCATTCTGCTGCAAGTATTATATTGCATTTTTTACTATCTACTCGTGTTATACGCTTATATACTAATTACTCTCATGGGTTTTAAGGGTGAGGAAGGTTATATTTAGAGAAAGAGTACCCGAATTTGCGTGGAGGGAGAGGGGAAAACAATTTTTGGAAAAAAAAACTCAGTACACCCGACCGAGATTCGAATATCGATCTCCCTGTCGCGTCATCGACAGTCTAGCCTACTACAAGAGTAGCGCGTTAGACCATGAGGCAACAGAAGTGGGATAAGTGTTATATTGATTTTTATATACACAAAAAAGTGCTAGAAAACAAAAACTTTTTAAAGATTTGTTGATAGCTATCCCAAACATTTATGTTGGGGTGCGGTATGGGAATCTGATTATCTACCGAAGGGGCGTCAGCTGAAAAAGGTTGAGAACAACTGCTTTAAGCTATAATACACTAAATAAGAAAATTTGTACGATTGTATTTATTTTATCAACCTATCAAAATTGTTTCAATTTCATATTGCCTGTCTATGTCCGTGGGGTGAGACCATGGGTATATTTTGTTCCCGGGCCCAAACACCCCAGAGACGGATAAAAGGTACACTTTAGAACCCAGTCAGCATCGCAACATCCATCAACATGTTGTGTCAGCGAGGTTGTTTTAAAAAGATTTTAAAGAAGTGTTGGCAGCTACAGGTGGCCCGGCGTGCCATTTATCACCCTCTGCACCCTCCGCTTCACACCAATGAATTCCAGTCATTTCTGTGGCGCGTGCTCGTCGGATACATTACCTACTATTATTTCGCACCAACAAATTATCACCGAGACTAGGGTGGCATTTTTAGGTCATCGGTTTGGCCTTTTCACATAATTTTTCAATTGTGTATCTTCATAGTTTTTTCTTATACATCCTCAAACGGTGGGTATTTAATTAATTAAAATAAAACCAGCTTTGGTGACCACATGGCTTAATGCGTCACTATCGCAGTAGACTATACTGCTGATGACAGGGAGAGCAAGGTTCCAATCTCAGTCGGGTGTACTGAGGGTGTTTATTCAAAAATTGTTTTCCACTATTCCTCCACGCAGATGCGGGTAGGTTTCCTCTAAATATAACCTTCTTAATCTATTAAATAATTAGCATAGTTAAGTACCTAAGCGAACAAGTAGTAGTAGTAGTAGTAGTAGTAGTAGTAGTAGTAGTAGTAGTAGCGGTAGTAGTGGTCTCACCCAGAAATTTTTTGAAAGTTAGATTCTTAAAAAAGCTATTTAGACTATCTTCCCTGAACAAATTTTGGAAATGTGAATGCCCTTAGAAGCTATTTAGAGTGATCTCCACCTTGAAACTTTTGGAATATTAAATGTCTCTAGAAACTATTTGAAAATACCCTGCTCTTGAATTTTTGAAAAATGGGTACCTTTTGAATAAATGGACAAGATATGCTGGCAGCTGTATTAACGCTAAAAATTGCTCACTTTAAAAAAAAGTTAGATGCCTCTAAAGGATATTTAAGGTTAACCTTACCTGGTAACTTTTTAAAAATTGAATGCCTCTAGAAACTATTTGAAGAGACCCTTCTCTGGAATATGCTGGAAAGTGGGTGCCTTATGGCTAACTAGATAAGGCATGTTGGCAGCCGTGTTAATGCTAAAACTGTCACTATATAAGATTTTTCTGGAAATTTTACATAGAATTTTAAGAAAATTCATTTATTTTAGTTTGGTCACATCTTTGAATTACAGGCTCTTAAATTTTTTAAATTCCCGATTGACGACAAAATTCTCACACATATCCCGAGGTTTTACCTGATGCTGAAAACTAAAGTTTTCCCGATGAGTGGCCGGCCATAGATATAAGTGGGAAGAATATTATAAATATGTCCATGACACGTTGCCCTCTAAAATTCGAAATGGCCGTTTCTTGTGGTATACACTCAAGAGGATCTCTATTGACACTTGGTCCGAGTGTTCACACTTTCTAATATTTTTACTAAATAATGTTTTAAATTTAACAAATGGGTTATTAATTACTTAATAAAAGGGAACAAGGATGAGGATGGTAATTTAGTTTGAATGCACCTGCATTCGCGTGTAGAATATGAAATTACCACACATGTGGAAATCCACCCCGAGAGTAGCTATTCGGGATTGGAAACCCGGCCTCCATACGAAAGCAGAGATGATACAATGCGAGTGTAACACCTTGAACCAGAGGTAGGCAATCTTTTTGGATCCCGATCGAATTAAAAACTTACCAAAGATCCTGAGACCAACTATCGTTTCCTAACTCTATTTTTTTAATATATTTTATATTTTATGTGCTCCTTAAAATCAACCTTTCCTCAAATTATCATGTCCCCAAATTTCTATAAAAAAACAGATAGTCTAAATACAATTTATATTGTCATATAATTTTTTTTTTCATAATATTACCAATTATGATCAATTAAGGTAATTTTGGTCACAATCCAATATAATTTGAAAGTACTCGATATATTTGCTAACTTATAAGAGTAAAAAATCATTTTTATGATGATTTAGTCTTATTACGCAATCGCTTAGCGCGTCCTAGGGTTTATTAAGCAATCGACTGAAAATTGTCGCGTTATCGAACAGTTGCCAAGCCCTGTCCTTAGACCGCTTAGCGCGTCCTAGGGTTTATTTGAGTTTAAAATATAAATGATAAAATATAGCATACGGTTCCATGTTTTTCCTAAATGTGGCCACTCTGAAAACAACCACCAGGTTAAGGTTCGAACTCCAACGTCCCCAGCAATACAATTTTCACGAGCCTGACGCCTTGTTTAAGCACCAGTACGGGTAACACACCTAATTAAACGCCTAATAAACAAATAACGAATCCGAAAAATGAATAATAGTGAAAAAACCTTCAATTCATAAAGTTACTAAATACACTTAAATGAGGCCATACGTCTAGTAACGTGTTTTGAAGCTGTCACGTTTGACAGATGTCGTCAATTTTGATTTATGTATCCTAAATGCTATTTCAAAAGTGTTAGCTATCCCACTTTAAAAAAAAAATCCTTTAAAAAGGTTCTATCTCGTGGCGATACGATTATACAATGTAGTGTTAGAGAGTCCTGTGCTAATACCTCACCTCCAGAGGGCAAGCCACAAGAAGCAGTCAACGCACAGCTGGAGGACAAAGCGCTTCCACCCGTCAATAAAGTGATTATTAGAAGCGCCACTCATTAATTTCGAGGGTCGACGTTTCTCCTTCATAGCTAGTGGAGCGCGTGCTCTACAGTTCAGAGACACAAGTGGAGCGTTCTGCCGTTCAACGCTCCACGAGATGTCACCTCCATCTACCCCAAGAAGGGAAAGGTTTACATGCCCTCTTCTCAGCGAATACATAATTAAAGTCGCCGCAGTCCTTTCAACCCCATCTTCGACCGTTTGTTGCACGAGGGCATAAAAACCCTTTCAAGTACACTCTGTTATAGAGAAAAACAAACTCTTCTAGTTTTGTGTTTATTTATTTGGGATATATTTTAACGTGCACTTTTTGAACTAACTAATTACATCAGCACATTATTTACAAACTAACATTACAGAACGAACACAACACCCATTGTTAAAGGGCAACCCTAATTTAACCAAGATTACATTTTTAATTAATTAATTAAGCAATCTATCATATTTGTTAGTTGCGGTTATAGTCGCATCTAAACATTATATGCTTTATATTGAAACATGACACCTGGACAAGGGAATCAAACCAGGAACCTTTGGTTTAGTACGTTAATGCTCTAACCATCACTCATATTTTAAGACAGTGAAGAATATGATATTTAGATGCGGCTATTACCATCATTAATAAATATAATATCTTAGCAATTTTTTTTCCCATCATGATATACGAATTCGTACAATAGTTGTACTATTGATAGTGTGAAACCCTCCAAAGTCGATAGTGGTTGCGTTATCTGATAGCTCGTGATCTTAATTGCTCACACATTTGTAACCGACGATATACGCACGTCCATAACAGACTCTTCCATAAAATGTGAGTGGAGAATGACCCTGGGGTCAGGAAGATTCCTGGTTAAAGTATTGGCGTGCTAAGCCAGAGTTCCCGGACTCGATCTTGTGTCAAGGTATCATTTTTAAATTTAAAGAATATAGTACATTTTTATATTAAGCCGGTAATCGATGCCGGGGCCATTATTTTGATATGTAGACGCACTACTGAATGATATAAGGTGTTGGACTTCTCTCTTGTATGTATCCTTTGTTTACATTGATGAACGGCCGTCTTGCCTTGGACTATTACGTTATGGCCTGTCTTAAAACTTAATAGCAGAAGTTCAAAGCTTTTCCTGGGGTAACCGCACAATGAATTGTGTGGTTACCCCTGGCAACGCTTTTCTTTGCTTCAAAAATACAGAAACAAAATATATATTTTTTATTTCTTCCAACCCAATTTTTAATCTCAACAAATCAAATCCAAATTTTTAAATTCCTGTTTCGAGGTGAATATGTTTTTGCACAGAGGCTAATGGCATTTAAATTTCAGTCCTCTACGTACGTTAGATATCGCGCATTGATCATGACAGACAAACGACAGACAAACTATGCATTTAATAAATAAAGATAAGCTGCACCATCGTGGAAGCAAGCAAGGTAAGCTTACAGCCTTTATGAACCAATGTGTTCTGATATTACCCGTAGAGCAGCACCGGGATATCCGCGTATTAACCCTCACGTAGTAAGGAGGAGGCAGATACCAAGATCAAGCTAGTCTAGTCTAGTTTAACGATGAAGAGAAGGTTAGGGATAAATCTCGGTCAGATATAGTGAGGGCTGTTTTTCTATAAGTTGTTTCTCACGTTCCTTGCATGAAAATGCGGGTACATTTTATCCTAATTATAGCTTGATTATCCCTGCCTGGTTAATGAATGTTAGTAAAACGAGGTGAAAAAAGAAAATAATAAACAAATGTAGTATAGCCTAAATAAACAAAATATTTTACAGAGGTCAATATTAGCACCATCTGTCAAATGTGACAGCTTAATATACATATGGCTTGGCCTACGATTTAGAAAAAGTAGATTTATCTACTGTTTGAACTCCCAGATAACGGCGATCTGATAGTAGTTCTTAGAAATGAAAATAAATGGTACGGTGCACAAACTTTCTATTTTATATAAATTATATTTACAACTATAAAATATGTGGAACTAGATAATATACATTATTATAGAAACACCATGGAAAGAAAAGAACAACACATTTAAACAAAGAGCGTAAATGAAATAATATACACTATTACAGAAACATGGTGTTAAAATAAAATCTCAGTTCATCAAATAACAAAGCAACCAAAACCCCATTTCCCAGACCTTCGTTAAAAAATTATATTAGCTTTTAGCTCGGAAAATAACAATTTTATAAAAATATATTGGGAAATAAAAGTTGTTTATTTTTAAGAGTACTACAATCTTGCAACAGTAAGTTATTTCGCATCTAAAATACTTGCGGAGATATGATCAAAATTGTAGATTTACGCTTAAAAATAAAGTACACTCCAAGTTATTTTTATGTTAGTATTTGTTTGTTTTAATGGCAGCATAGACTCATACATTTTCCTTAACCCGGCCCATGGGACACCAGAGGGTGAGAGCTGTTTCTGAGTCCACATGGGTCAAACTTAACAGCATCGACAGTGTGGTAGTTTAACGGTTGTAGTAAAGTCGGTGGGGGCTAGGTTCTGTAAGGACCCGGTGACGTGGAGGGCATCACATCACCATGCACAGGGCTACGTGGCTGGTACCGGGCAGCAGTGGTCTCAGGATTGACTTGAGTCACAGAGAAAATGATGCTAGAGATGGTTCAGGATCGAACAGACACGAGCGCGACCAGATGAAGTGGTAGTACGGCCATGGTGCTGCGGTGTGGAAAGGAATGGGAAAACTACGACATCACCTTTTCCTTGAAAGACCCTTTTGTCAAGGGGACAACACCAATGATTGCTCTTCCTGGGGTAAAAAAAAATCAAGAGGTAAACTAGTCTCCCTTTCCATGATGTCTACTAAACTTGTCCAATGAAATTCCCCGTCTTTTTCCTTGATTTCCCCTTATCATTTCTCAAAATTCCCTACTCAATAGTATGTCACACGTTCTACCCAAGCCCCCAACCTTTTTTCATTAATTTTTTTTATGAATAATAAGTTTTAGTATTTTAAATAAACATGTTTTTTTATTTGTATTAACATAGTCTACTAAAATTTACACAATTATAAAATATATTACCCAGCTACAAAAAAAGGCAGTTTGAATCATATTGTAATTTACTGATTAATATATTTCGTATTTTGATTAAAACAACATTTTCCCGGATTTTTTGTTATAAATTACCAAATTTCCGACTTATTCCCGTTTTTCCCCGACCACTTCAAATTCCCGGCTAATTCCAGTTTTCTCTGATTCTCCCGGATGGAATCTCCGATCTCCGGGCGGGAACTACTTCAGAAGGAGCGATCCAATAAACCCTCCCTTTGAGTATAGCAACATGGAACGTAAGGACGATGAGAAGGGCTGGGAAAATGGAAAATTTGAAAATGGAAAGGTGTGGTGTGAACATTGTGTAGCATGTTATTCATACGATATGACATCAACAATTAACATTCTGTAAAGACAATTAAAACGAGATACAAGTGCTAATATATTTTAATAAGATGTGGCAGGTGCTAACTCACTGTGTATTAATGTTACCGGGAAACGCCCAAGCTCCTAGGACGATCGCCCCATCGGACCATACCGGCACCGCGAGCAATTTCACGTCTTGATCGAAGGGCACTCACCGAAGAAGAAAAAATTGTCGCTGCTCGCCACACCATCGATCTCCTAACGTAGTCCGATTTAGAGGTAGTTCTGTTGCTATATAACGGATTCCCTGTGAGTCACCTCTTTGTATTTCATTGTATTAATTCACCGGAGGAACAACTACGTTGTAAAACTTCAGCTCCGAAGGCTCTACTGGTGATCAAGATGTGTCAGGCGTCGGTTGCACCACCAAGTCTCAGAGGATTAGAATCTATATTAGATTCTAAACTCCGTTCTATGTCCATCAGACATAGTTTCATGCATTAGAATGTCTAACTTTATTTCCTATGTCCATCAGACATAGTTTCTTTTGTCAGAATGTCTGACGTTATTGTCTATGTCCATCAGACATAGTTCCTTAGGTCAGATAGTCTGACAGTTATTTCATTATGACCATAAGGCATAGTTTAAATACGAGGGCTTGGTGCTCTCTCTTTCTCTCTCTATCTATCTCTCTCTCTCTCTATACATATATATATATATATGTATAGGACCAGGTGATTGTGTATACTGAGTCCATGAAACTGATTTCCTTTTCTAAGTCCTTAAGACTTTGTTATATTTATTAGGAAATAATTATGACACCCTAAACGGTATGATCACATATGGGATCTCTTTATGGCAACAGTCAGATCATCTAACACTCTCTTCTAGGGCCTAGTTAGGTCAGTGACAGATTGTAGTCACGATTGTCCCAATTTGTGTGTAGCTATTTACAGTGCGCAGCCTTTGAGAGCATTACTAGATTGAAGTAGTGGCCCGCGGGGATAGTGCTTTGTTCCGGCCCCTTCAAGCGCCATATGTATCTAGGTGTTCAAAGATAGTGTGTACTTGTAATGTGTGCCCTAGTAATAGGTAAATATATAAATTTACTATTGATTGTCCTGGCGGTACTCATTATGAAATGACCGGCCATAGTAAAATAACTGTGTAGACGCGTGATTGTTAGCCATCTATTATTTGTAAAATGGAAACTCCTCTTCTAGGAAATTATTCTAAGATTTTCGTAACTCTCCATGGGTGTTAATACAAACTGGCTAGTTTAGATAAAAAAAAATCTTCTTAGTAAATCTAAATATATAGAATTTGATACTATGTTTCTATTTTCAATTGTTTCACAATCATTCACGATTAGAGCTCTGAGGTATTAGTTTGGTATTAGCCAGGATTGATTGTCTTTATGTATCTTGCCTAAACCTAGTTTAATTTTGAGTTCCTATTTTTGACTGCCACCGAGTAAAAGCGAAGATTCCTATTTCTAGGGTTATAAACTAAATGTTCTATCTAACTTCTGTTGGTTTCTTGTCTACAAAGTGTTAATATTTGTTCGTCCAACTGAATGTTTTTTTACTTCGATAACAGAATACAGTTATCTATAATTGATTGAATTAAAATCTTTTCCCTCATATGTAATTCTATATCTTTTTGTTTGCTTTTTAATAAACTTATTTGTTAAACTGATATATTTCTGTGATTCATCTTCCTTCCCTATCCTTAATCAATTATAACTTATATAATTTTGTAATAGTAATCGTCACTTTTTCTACGAGATAGGGGAAGCGACGGTTCAATTGTGGGTTTAAGTTGAGTCTGGTGGAAAAATCAAGGTGAAATACTTTCTGGAAATCACACAATGTTCTATTCAGGTGAAAAGAGTGCAGAAAAAGGAGTGGCAATAGTGATGAAAAGTGAAGTGGTGAAAAGTGTCACTAAATAAATGTGCCATAGTGAGAGATTAATGTTTGCGAAACTAAACGCTGAACCAGTAAACATTTTGAAAGTACAAGTATACAGGCCAACAACCGACCACGATAATGTTGAGGTTAAAGAAATACACCATGAAATTGAAATGCCTAATTATTCAACATCAAGGAAGAAAGAATGTGAACACCATCATTATGGGCGATTGAAATAGTGTTGTAGAAGAAGGACGGTAGCAGAAGATGAGAGGGCCACAAGGATTGGGGAAGAGAAACAACAGAGGGCAGATGATCATAGAATTTTGCCAGCTGAATGATGGGGTGGTGGGTGACAAACACGTGGTTCACGAAATGGAAGACAAAACTAAACACATGGAAGAGCCCAGGAGATATCAGCACGTACCAACTAGACTACAGCCTTGTCAAACCGCGATTCAGGAATGGAATGAAGGATGTGAAGACATTTCCGGGTGCCGACATCACCTTAGACCCCAACCTTCTGATGGCGTATATTAAAACAAGATTGAAAAATATCAGGAAAACGATCAAGAAAAAACCTAGATGAGACTTAGAAAAATTAAGAGGCATGAGCAACATTGTGAGAAATTCTATAAAACAAAAGTTAAGTGAAGTGACAGAATAGAGTATGTGTGGAAGGAAAGTGGAATAGTGTTAAGAATATTTTTGACGGTGCTAAATGACAATGTTGGAATAGTGAAGCGCACTGCATGAAAACCCTGGGTAAAAACAGAAATGCTTCAGAAAATAGAAAAAATAAGGAAGTGAAAAAAGACAACAAAGGAGAATGGATGAGACTAAACTACAAGATTATTGAAATGAAGAGAAAAGGAAAGTAGGACCTCATGTACTAGAAAACAAAGGAAATGGGAGGGAGTGAAAGCAAAGATGTAGGAGCAATAGGAAGAGAAAACCCAAAAGGTCATATGGTGATGGATCAAAAAGAGGATCTTACGATTTGGGAAAGATATATGGAAGAATTTTTCGATAAGGAAAAGAGACCAAGAAACCTAGAGATTGAAGTCGAAAAAGAGGTATAGGAAGTTTAAAAAGAACCCAACATTTTAAAGAAGGGGAAAGAGCCATATAGGATATGCAAAGAATGAAATCTGCTGGAGATGATGGCATACCATTTGACCTTCTGAAATAAATTTGGAAAACGTCATTAATATCTCAGACAACACTTTTAAATGAGATCTACGAAACAGGAGAATAGCCCAAGGACATTCAAGACGTAGCCATGTTGGCTCTAAAGAAGAAGACGAAAGCCAAAAAAAGCAGTGACCACAGGACCATCAGCCTCATCTCTCATGTGGGGAAGATCGTGGCAAGAATACTCACCATGCAACTGAACCATAAAATAGAAAGTGTGATGGAATAATACCAATTTGGATTCAGAAAAGGAACCAGAGATGGCATTGGTATGGTGAGAATAATTTCACAAAGAGTGCTTGAAGTCAAGAACGAGATCTACNAACTACATTGGTTTCATTGATTGTCATAAGGCGTTTGATAGAGTGAAATGGAAGAAACTGATGGAAATACTCAAGAAGATCGGTATAAAATGGAGGGTCAGAAGGCTAATTGCAAACCTTTACCTGGGTCAGCGAGTAAAGGTGAAGTTAAATGATAGAAAGATCAAACGCGTGGATAGAGGAATAGGAGTTAGACAGGGATGCTGTTTGTCACTCAGTTTGTTCAACTTGTATATCGAGTGGCTGGTCAGTGAGCTCTAGAAGGGCGTGGCAATTTCAGTATAGGAGGATGCGTCATCAACACAATAACGTAGGCAGATGATTTAGCATTGCTGGCCAGAAATAAAGAAGAGTTGCAGGAAGTGATGGGCGGGCTAGTGTAGATAGGGAGAATCTATGGCATGGAGATAAACATTGAGAATTCAAAGGTGATGGTGATTTTTTTAAATTAAGAGCTGCTGAAAATAAAAATATGAAACCAGGAGTTGAATAAGATAGAGCAGTACAAGTACTTTGGAAGTCTGCTGAGAAAGGATGCATAATGCACTAAAGAAATTAGGTCAAAGATTGGCATGGCCAAGGAAGTTTCAACAAGAATAGGTTATTACTAGCCAGTAAGTTGAGTTTGGAACCGAAGAAGAAACTGATAATGTACCGATCACAACCTCCAACTCCAACCGCTAGAGACCATTACAAGCGAGAAGAGGGTGGATGGAATCAAAATGTAATTTAATTTAACGACAATTAAAAGGATAATTTACAAGTTTAACAAAAGTAGAATTATTTATTCAAATAAAACAACAGAGGTATATAAGTAATACATGGCCTTACAAGGCGAACTGAGATGTGTTGAAAAACATACATAAATAAGGCAGAGACTGCGCTTGCGAGGTACATTTGAGGATTTAATCCACAATCTCGATATTATTAGTAGTCCTTGAAGAAGACTACGTTTGAAACGTATATTATTAGAGAAATTATATCATAAATTATTTATTTATATGAAATAGTCGGGAAGAAACTCAAGAGAAATAAAGTGCATGAAATATAACGGAATAAGGTATTTCCATTATTGGAATAGTAAAGGGCTTAAAGAGTTCCTCTACACGGTTAACAAAGCACCTGAATCAACTTTGTGAATTCAGACTAAACAAACTGATTAAATCGTTAAATTTAATCTCAAATATATTCTTCTTTTTTTAAATTACACAAAGGATTGACTCCCCGACATAACCCAACTTCTGCGGGAATATTACTTCCACCAACTTTGAAGTAAATGAGAATAATTCTATGAGTTAATATTCATCATTATAATTGAAAACAAAACAATATAACATTAGATTAATGTTAATTTCTCAATTAAAGTATAGGTTATTGTTTAAAGTTATAGCTTATTGATTAAAAAAATAACTTACTTTTATAATTTCTTCAAATTAAATACGTCTACTAATTTTTTATCTTTAATTTAAACATTATCAAATTTTAACAAATATTGGTAAACACAAGTGCAATATAATTAATACTAAATTAAATATGCCAGTCAAGAAAAAGAATCAAAAAATGCCTACCAACTAATAAGTCAAAATGTTACAAAGAGACCAACGCCCAAAAGGTAGAAGGAAACATTAATTGTTCCATAAAACAATTTAACTTGCAAAATAAATCTTCTAAAGAGAAACTACCGACGCCTACAAGATCGATTTTAATCACATAATTAATTAAGTGTCAAACATCCAAACCCATTATATTTAGTAATATTTAACAAAATATGTAGATTTTATATTTTCCCACCGCGGAGTGAATATTTCCACGTCCAAACGAAGACCTCTCGTGGTTGAGTCGGAATTAATAGTCAAACATGTTAGCTGAGCGCTAGCTTTATATAGGTCTAGTTGCTTGACAAAAGGAAGGGAAAATCTTCATATTTGAAATATAGCGGACACGTTGAGAACCTGTGGTAGAAGTATGATTTTCTTTGGAAAAACATTTGTCGGTTTGTCACGACATCCTGGAGCTCCAGTAATTTGGCAGTGTAGATAACGTAATGCTTTAGGTCAGCCAGCTAGGCCAATCAGGTAGGCCTTGGTCTCCTCATACAGATGTGTCCCTGATCCCATTTTTAAAGGTGTGTCAGTCTTCACTTCAGAAAAGCATTAACATAGCTTCAAAAGTATTTATGAATGTATGTTATGGGTCGTCATATTTTAGTCCCAGGCTGCTTGGAACCTGGAAATCCCCCTCTGCTTTCAATTTATATGAGTGGTTGCTCCGTGCCACATATCGCTGCAGCAGCCTTTCCTTCAAACTTACATTGTTTGTTCCTGATGTATGCTCTTCTGACCTGACTGTATTTACAAAACTGAAAAGCTTTTTTTTTAGTTTTTTTAGATAGAAGGATATAAAGGAGGATTAAATACCTAATATTTTCATGGTTTAGAATTAAACAAAAAAGCCATAAGAATGATTTTCAACGTTGTTTTAATCGAAATGTTACAGTTCTATTATCAAAGCAACTGGTTATGAATAAGATATATTTTTCCTCAAACAAATAAAATAATGTTTAATAAATTCACAATATAAAGTTATAAGATAGTTGATGTTTCAGGAGTGCTATTCTCATAAGAAATAACTTAGTGTGGGGATACTTCTCTTCAAGAAGGCGGTGCCCTTAAAGACCTAAAATAGTCATTTGGAACCTCTCCCCAACAGGGTTACATAAGTTATTATGGAATTGGCCGAGGGCCCTTCATGAGATGTATGATACTAATGCCAAGATAAAATGCACATACATACAAGCACATACACATACATAGAGTTCGTTCACGGTAGGAGTTTTACCTCTGAAAGGCCTTTTTCCCTACCAGAAATCTATTATATAGTAGGATATTGGTAGAAAAAAAGACCTTTCAGAGGTAAACTCCTGTCGTGAATGAAGTATACACGCACGCACATACACATAAATACATACATACACGCACATACACATAAATACATACAAACACGCACGCAGATACACATACATACATACATACATACATACACATACATACAGTAGCCCCATGGCTTCTCTGGTGTTGAGTGACAGATCACAGCTGACAGCTGACGGCTTTGAAAAGTTACCGCACCAAATTATGTATACCTACGCCGAACCATATGATCTGCAAACACATGTGTTTAGCAGCTGTCACTTTTGACAGTCAAAATTTAGGTATATACCTAAATGTTTACTGTCAGAAGTCAGTTGTGAGCTGCCAGTCAGCACCAAAGAAGCCATGGGGCTACTGTACATACATATATACATACATACAACCATGACACAAGTAACGTTATATGTCTATTATATATACATTTTCATGTATTCCTAAGTCGAGTCATGTTATCTGCATCTGTCACTTTTCATAGATAATATCAATACCTATAAAACAACACTAATAATAGTAAAATGCTATCTTTTTGGCCGCAAAAATTTATGTATTTTCTAATTAAAATTAACTACATTTCAACGTATTTCTCGGTTCAAAAAGTTATTTGTGATCCAAACCATGTTTAGTAATGAAAACAATTTCCAGAGCCAACCTCCATAAAACAGCAGCTCATAATTCTATTTTACGCCTGTGTAGAATCTTTGCTACGGCAACAACAACCAATTAGCCCAGTTTGCTCTTATTACGAGTCATCCAACATTCACGAGCCAGTCAGCGAGCAGCGGAGGTGAAAATTGGTTGTATAAGCTTTACTTGTTGGCTTATAGAACAAGAGGGTGAAAATATTGATTAATCTGAAGATCGGATCATCTCGCCGCAAAACTACCCCAGTGAACACACACGAGGACATAATCGAGCGAGTCACAAGTCTATATCTACTCAGGATACACCAGACCCACAGACTTCAGATTAAAATGGTGCTTACTTAGACTGCAAACTACATGGAAAACGTAGAATATAATGGTCCTTATTTGTTCAAGCTAGTAATTGCAAATTGTCTAGCAGTGGCGGTTCATGCACATGTGCACGTGACCATCCAATATTTCGATTACAATTTTATACTATTTTAGTTTTAAATAATTAATTAGTATGGGCCATCTAAATCATTGTGATAATTTATTACCCTAAGTAATCACGTTTTTATATTGTGATTAGCACTTTTCTGGTGTAATTTTGGCATTGTTGTCATGTGTGAGAGCTAGAGATAAGGTTTAGTAGGCGGTTTGGTAACAGAGTTACTACATCTACTCTAGCTTAGGGGGCAG
>CABFVX010008146.1:0-15385 GCA_902151425.1 Timema shepardi | reverse complement strand
CGCAACCCGTGGAAATTGACCTATTGTCATAGTGGGGTCCGCGCAAATAATACTATTTTGTTTTGGCCTGTAAATAGGTTCTTAAATTTTGTATTAGTACTAAAGGATGTTTATGTACTATTGAATGCTTTGGTAGTACCGTAAGGGAACATGTCCGGCCATAGTACTTTAATGACTCCTGGCCCTTAGCCATCAATCAGCTGGATTCACCAGCCAACTATCCAACAAATTTAGTAACACTCAACCTTGTCAAGTGAGACTGTGTAAATGTTATACTATAAATTTGTTCTATTTTTGCTTTAACTAATTCTCAAAATATTCTCCTTTTTAGAAATTCTACAGCCTCATGCCTGGCCACTGTGTTGCCCAGGTAGCCACAAGTAATCAAGTAATCCCTCAAGTTTATTTGCCTTGAGAAGAAAATTAAAATTCTATAATTTTCTGCCTTATTGTAAAACTTGTACATTTTTATGTTTTTAATGTCTACTAAATAAAACTATTGTCAAATTGAAATGTCAGTTTTCTAATTTACTTAGTTTAGTAGTATTTAGTAGCAAAATGCACCATCAAGTAACAAATTTGTTGCACCATTACTCTGGATGACTGAATATCAGTAATTGTCTGCACCATGATCGTGCCATCACATAGTTTTCTGATGAATACGTCCATTTGTACTGCACCATTTATCAGTCTTTCGAGGATAAATAGGCTTAAGACGTAAGTTTCTCGCTTTCTTCTACTCGGAACATTACCAGGAAGCGGGACTGGGGCCTCACCACTTTCTAGATTTTTCCATTGATGGACTGGACGGCCTTACCCGTTTCCACCTCTTATTATCAGTACGGGTTTGTGAGTGACCGGGCAGTGAGTTGCCAACTTCGAAATGGAGTCGACCATGCCATTTTTGGGGACAGCCCACACAATACTCGGATCGTAGACTACGAGTGGTCCAAGTTTGCTCTACCACATGTGGCACTGTTAACTACCCCGGCGAGAGGCTCTGTACGACGCTAGACATGACAACCTTCGCATGAGGCATCGCCAGGAAAAAATTAATCGCAGTAAGTGGGTACAGTAAAGTGCCAATATTATGTCTTGACCCTTATGAACGCAACCGATCTTTTCTCAAAGTAGGGTACCCGGTTATTGTCATCCCTAAGGCCCTTCTACTAAGGTATTACAACCGGCGCACTTTCATTCAGGAGCTCAAAGCAGTGGTATCCAATAATCGTCCGAGGAGAGCCGTGTTAGCTTCCAAGGTCGTCAACGGAGGGGCCAAAAGCCTCTGTACAGACTGAACGGCAGGGTAAGAGAAGGGAAGAAAGAGGTAATGAAAGAGCTAGAGAAGAGAGAAGAAGGAAAACAGAGAAATAGAAAAAAGAAGAATAGGAGGTGAGAAGAAAGATTTAAGATAGATTTGTTCTGGATAAAGTACGTCTTGCGCAGAAGCCTCCCCTTTTAGTCGCCTCTTACGACAAGCAGGGCTTACTGCGGGACTATTCTAAATCTCATCCCACAGTGGGCGCTGCTTAGTTATTGATGTTGCGGTGAAGCAGTGGGGAAGATAAAGTTTTATTATGAGTCTATCTCCAGATTATAATGTGTTGGACATATTCAAAAACGGATGAGCACACGAATGAGACTGAAATTGGAAATTAAAGGGCCAAAGCTTAGTGATGGTAGGCCCTTAGGAGGGAAAAATCATCTCAATAATAGCTCAAATTCAGACATGGTTTTGCTATACACTGTAATACTGAAAGATATTTAAATATGTAACAATACGTTTACAAACTTTTTAGAGATGATAATCTTCAACATGCACTGTGTCCTATTGGAACTATAGCTGATGCCATTATCAATAACCTCCTTTGATACTGGAAAAGAATAGCCTCTTTAATAGAATACCAGCTACCATTTGGCACAGGATTAAATCAATCTTTAGAAACCTTTCTGATTCTGAATTAATGAAGAAATGTCTCCACGGAGACACATAGAACAAACGAGTGTGTGAATAATGCAATCCGGAGACGGATTTCCAAAACAGTATTCGTTGTAATCAAAGTTCTATATTTTGAAGTAAGTATGCTTTGGCATGGTTTAGTTATGGTCATATATAAACGTGTAGGTTTTTGAATGGATCGAGTAGAAATGTTAGACCCAATACATCAGTAGCAATGCTTAAAATTTATCGAAATCGTATCATATATATAAAGTAGCGTCAAACTATAATTGAAGTCAACACAACAAAGAATATTATTGAAGAGAAAAATAAAATATGTATTTGAAGAAGACTCTGATGATCTAAGCTATGGAGCAGGCATGCAATGACATAAATAAATACGTGAATATTTAAGTTTAATCTATAATATTCTTACAGATGTTTAAAACTTTATCTTCAAATGGATTTTACTCAAAATTACATTGGCCAAATCGAGCTACACTTTTCTCAGCTACTATTTATTCTATTTATCTGAAATATTTACCACACATTATTAATATGTTACTCCTGACTTTAAAATGAGTTTTTTAAAGTGTTAAATAAAGTATAAAATATAGCTAGACGGATTAAATTTGTAATATACATTATTTAATCTTTTATAAGTATTGAAAAACGTTTACCTCAAAATCAGTTATTTAACAAAGAGAAGGTAAGGAAGGGCGTCCCGGTCCCCTTAAATCACCAAAATTAATCATAACTATATTTTAAAAGATTAAGTAAACTATTAAGTTAAAAAATAGTTTTATTCCACGCAAAAAAAAAACAATATTTTAATATGTTTTGATGTGTATTATCGATTCAAAAACGATACAATGGACGTCTTTATATAATAATTTGATAAGCCGATTTACAATACACTAGTAAGACTTTAAGATAAATTGCACCATTCGCTACACAGTCTGCTAGTTCGAAAATAAAATAGAAGTAGGTCTTGCAATGTCGCAATGCTACATAGCTTTGGTTTCAATTTTCCCCAGAGAGTGACTTCGTTTATCGTGCCTGAGGCCATTGCGATCCTTTGATTACCTACGGGTGTCCAAAGCTGAGCTCTTCGTTTATATTTAGACCATCTCTTACTACTCTGCCGGAATTATAATGTCGACCTCGCCATTAACAAGTCAAACTAGACAAGCGTCACGTTAAACCCGCGTGCCTAACGATGCGGGTTTTAGTTATTATAGATTGTTTATATAATAATAATAATAATAATAATAATAATAATAATAATTATTATCATACGAATGAGATATAAGCTTTCGCATAAGATAATCAACGGTCCCGGTAGGTATTTTGGAAGTTACGCTAGAAGTGCCACAAGATATTGCTACGGTGAACTTAGCTAACAAGCGACAGCCCTCAGGATAGGAAAATCAAAAGTAACCTAAGAAGACTTAACAAATTTTATCATTTTAACAGATCACATTTCCACTTGCATTTTTCCTCTTCGTATTATTACTTAAAACGTAATTATAAGGCTATATTTTCAACCAGCATTGAGGCTTCACGCGAAACACGCCATTACCCCAAATAGGGTCGCGAACCCTTGGTTGTAAGCAGCTGGTTTATTAAACAACTTAGGAATTTTCTATATAATTTTTAGAAAAATTAATATGAATGTATAAATTACTATCCACATTTTAAAATATTTATAGAAATGTGAATTTGTTGATGTATAAAGAATAATATTTTAATGTTAAGGAAAGTTATCAAAGCTGTATTTAACGTGTTAACAATAATAATATTGGTTTTGTTATGTTCACTCTTTTGTTCATTTATTCAAATTTTAGTTGATAATAAACACTTTTTTTTTTCAGTAACAGCAACATGATTTTATATATAAAAGTGACATATTTATATTGTTTAATGTGGAAACCTTATTTAGTGGGTATACAGTCTACCGTAGATCACTTATTCAAGCATCCCATTATTATTGCCACGCAGCTAATGGTTTGAATTCATCATTAAAATGACAATGTGGGTGAAAACTTTTATTTCCACATCGATCGGTAATGGCATCGAAAAGAGAGTGCGCAGTTCCCTTTAAAACAGCTTAAAATAATGCTATGCAAATTTATTATTTGATCACATCCAAGTGGGTCATAAAGACGCAGAATTTCCCCTATATAAATATTACTTTCAGATTTCGTAGCCTAAGCAATAGGATTAGTTTATTATAAGAAAACATCAATAACTTTATAAAGCACTAATCTCAACGAATTATTACTTAGTCTCATAAATAAATATAAGCTTTGATCCTTGGGTTGGTTTCTGGCCCAGTCTTTGCATAATTTTATTTTATTTAACATTTATAACACCACCTCAGATGGTTTGGATCACTTTGGTTAAAAAATTAAATGATTATTTTTAAGGTGGGAGGGAAGGTAAAATTAATATTGTTGCAGTTTTTATAGCAAAGACATTTTTAGGGCGGGGGGCGAGATTAATAAATATAGGATCCATAGAAGTGAATAACCTAGTTATAATATTTTTAATTAATCACAAATGAATCAATATTTTATTTATTTTGTCTAAAAAAATGATTTTTATATAAAAGCTGTATTTTTTTAATCTTAACTTGGGTCCCCTTTGATTCCACCTTAAGTGTGATTTTGACACCACTATAAGATCATTCAAATCCAAATTCTAAGCGATTCAACATTTTAATAATTTGTCAGTGTGTTATTATTTTTGCCTTGTGTATTGTTTGGTAATTATAAACTACTAGCAATCTCGCATGGTGTTGCCCGTGACCCACTGTGGTATACGAATTTTATAAGCTCCTCTCCATTCCCCAATGATGCCCGTATCTCTTAATCGTAATTATAAGCCAGATAAAACATATCTTCTTTTAAAAAAAAATTAAAAATAGCCTAATTAAAAGCTAATTTAAAGTTTAAAAATCCGACTTCGAGATGCATCCGGGCCTCATTCCGTCAACCCATTTTAAAAATTTCAGATCTCTGCGTGCCGTAGATTTGGCTGGGCATCGTACACAACAAACAAACACACACACACAAACAAACAATTCCTTTTATTATTATGGAAGATTATAATTACCTACTTAAATGCCAAATTTGAAGTCTCTAATAATTATAGTTACGGAAATAAGGCAACTTTAAAGCGAAAATATAAATCCTCTTTATTCCTTATTCTGTGGGAATTTAAAAATATCCGGCCTTATTCCTTGTCTACATCATAAAGGGAACCTCTGTGCAAAATTTCCGCTTTCTAGGTCCAAGGGTTTGGGCTGGCTGTTGATGAGTGTCAGTGAGTCAGGACTTTTCTTTTTATACATATAGATTACATAATATGAATTGATAGTTACAATTTAGTGTTCATAATGCACCTTCATGTTGCTGATAATTTCCATCCGATCCAGCTAGCTCATAAACATTAGGATAACTGTTATAACGATGTTTGTTGCATTGAAGTAGGGTATATTTGTGTTAAAGTGAGGTTAAAACATCTAGTCTATATAGGCCTACTTCTACTTGTACACTTGCTATTCCCTCAAGAATAAATGAAATGACGCCCTCTATTAAATCCATCAAAAATAACAAAACCAACATTTTACCCACCATTGGTCCAGACAACAGTTCCATTCTGAGCCTATCAGAACACAATCTCTCAGAGATAATGGCCTCTAATAAGCCCGTCAATAATAACATAACTGGCACTACATCCACCAATGGTCCAGTCAGCAGTTCCATCCTGAACCTATCAGANCCTTCAAGAATAATTGAGATGACATCCTCTATTAAAACCATCAACAATAACAAAACCAACACTATATCCACCATTGGTCCAGACAATAGTTCCATTCTGAACCTACCAGAGCACAATCTCTCAGAGATAATGGCCTCTAATAAGCCCGTCAATAATAACATAACTGGCACTACATCCACCAATGGTCCAGTCAGCAGTTCCATCCTGAACCTATCAGAACACAATCTCTCAGAGATAATGCCCTCCAATAAGCCCGTCAATAATAACATAACTGGCATTACATCCACCAATGGTCCAGTCAGCAGTTCCATCCTGAACTTATCAAAATACAATTTCTCAAAACATGAAATGAATGTTCTGTCCAAGGGCCTCTCCTTTTCACCTCACTCCCGATTTGATCACTTTGCCCTAGTTCAGGATGTCCTTTCCTATGCTCGCACTCTAAGATTGAAACATGTCTTCCAGAACAAATCCTACACCCTGACAAACCCATAGATCCATTCCTCTACTAGTTCAAGCCACCTTCAGACTGGGACCCCTCATCGCTTACCTCCTTTCCAATATTGCCAATCCACTCTTCCAGAAGACACTACCTTTGAAACGGAACCTCAACACCAACTAACAAAAAGCTATCAAAGCACTAAAAAACAACATTGATATAATCATCCTACCAGCTGACAAGGGCTCCACCACAGTCATCTTGATCCGTATTGACTACATCACAGAGGCACAAAGTCAGCTCTCCGACCACTCCATCTAAAGACCACTCACAAAAGACCCAACTGAAGATCACAACGCACAGATTAAAGAGTTCCTACAACGTGAAGGTCCCCGGCAGAATATCACCACCAACTCAATTCAACTTATCTTTCCACAAAAACCTCAAACTCCCACACTGTATCTCCTCCCTAAAATCCACAAAGAAATAAGACCTCCGCCTGGCCATCCGATTGTATCTTTGTATCTGGTTGCAGCTCTCCAACTGAGAGAATTTCATCTCTGGTTGATTCACACCTACAACCCTTTGTAAAACAACTTCCCTCATTCATACAGGATACAAAACACTTCTTAGACAAAATTCACAGAATCAAAAATCTTCCATCGAACTGTTTTCTGGTCACTATTGATGTCACAGCACTCTACACCAACATCCCTCATGTGCATGGAATGTCAGCAATGGAGCATTTCTTAGATCGCAGACCTCCTGGGTCCAAACCTACCACTTCTTTCCTGGTGGAGCTGGCCAGGATGATCCTTCAATTTAACAACTTTCGTTTTTTAGACAAACACTACCTACAGATAAAGGGCACAGCTATGGGTACACGCATGGCTCCTTCATATGCAAATCTGTACATGGGACTACTAGAAGAACGCTTTCTACATTCTCAGCCCATCAAACCCTATCTATGGCTTCGCTACATCGACGACATTTTCATGATCTGGCCTCATTCCAAAGAATCCTTGGACGTCTTTCTAGATAATCTCAACAATTGCAGCCCCTTAAACTTCACCCACAACAAATCACATCATAGTCTTACCTTCCTTGATGTGAATCTGTTCCTTGAAAACAACCAAATTCGTACCACTGTACATATAAAACCCACCAATCATCAACAATACCTCCACTACCATAGCAGCCATCCTTCATACACAAAAAGGTCTCTACCATTCAGCCTTGCCACACGAGCCAAACGGATATGTTCAGAACCTGACGATTTAACTGAATATTGTAAACAACTCTCCACAGCTTTCCAAAGTAGAGGTTACCCCAAGCCTCTAATAGACAATCAAATCTCCAGAGCACTCTCCAGGGATGACTACGACCCTCCAAAAAAAGATGAAGACATCCCTCTCACAACCCAATACCATCCTGGTCTACAACGTATCAACACCATCCTTAAAAGTGGTTACAAATTCCTAACCAGTTCTACCCAGACACAAAACCTTCTTAGTTCACCCCCGAGAGTCACTTTCAAACGGCCACCCAATCTCCGCAATATTCTAGTCCATCCCAAACTTCCTGACCCCAAGATAATCCGAGAAGAAAAACCGACTACCAAAGGTTCATACCCCTGCGGTAGCACCCGTTGCAGCACATGTGGAATCCACCTACCAGCTACATCCTTCAACAGCAAAGTAACCAAATTGGAATATAAAATCCCTGGTTATTACAATTGCAAAACCAATAACTTGATTTATCAACTACAGTGCAAATCATGTGATGCAGAATATATATAGGCCTAACTACAGGTTCTCTCAGACAGCGAATGAACAATCCTAGTTTTGACACAAACCACAAAGATCCGGACAAGCCTGTATCCATCCATGTTGGTACCCACAACCAGGACTTTCGAACCTGCTACACCACCAAAATATTAAGAGCATTTCCCAAACAGTGCACGAGTTTCAACTTAGACAGTGGGAATTGGCCCACCAATGGATTACCAAATCAAGATTACCACCAGGCCTCAACAGAAGATAGCTTTTTTCTATAATATTATTATTTTAAATTATTATTATTACTATTTTTAAAAATATCATTTTTTATTATTATCATATCTATTATTATCATCATATCTATTATTATTATTATCATCATATCTATTATTATTATTATCATCATATCTATTATTATTATTATCATCATCATCATCATCATCATCATCATCATCAGTTTTCTATAAATATTAACCATAGCCAAGGAATTTATCTTTACCCCCAAAAACCGTTGGCACATTGTGTTTCTATCAGTTTCTTTTAAAATTCAAAATGGAGTAATCCATTGTTTGTGTTATTTGTACTCTCTTCTTCTTTGTGTTTGATAAAGGCAACAATGCCGAAATATTATTTTATTTGTGTTAAAATGTATGTGTGACTACTTCTACTGTAGAAGACATTGGACATTGTATTCTTCCCACATTTTTCCTCTTTCCCTAGGTGGGCTTTCTTCATAAAATTTATTATTATTCGTTTATTTTTCCTTTTTCTTTAGTTTTATCAATTCCCTTTATTATAAAATAGTCTATACATAATTAATTATTAAGTGTCAACGAGGTTAGCTGCGTTATATTGCACAAAGCTAGGCACATTGCACCGTATCGTACAAGGCTTGGCACATAGAACGATATTACACAAAGTTTGGCACATAGAACCGTATTACACAATGTTTTAACCTATTAACAATCGCTAATCGTTATTAAAGTGTAACAGGTGCTGTAGAGAGAGACATTCTATTAATATGTACTAAATGAACCTTTGTAGAGACTATAATATTAATTACTTGGACGACTTTCTCATTGGATCAACTGGTTTCATGAAACAAGTTAGCGTTGAAGCTCCAATCACCCCGCTCTGGCCCGAATTAAATACTCACTGTCTCATTTAGCACAATCTTAAACCACCGAACGATATGACCATAGCTGTTAAAAAAAAAGCAAGTTAAATAAAGTCTACCTCGGTGGTCTTGGAGTGATAAACTCGCCTCAGGTCTAGATGATCATGGGTTCAAATCTAGCCTGAATCGACGGATTTTTCTTGGGCGATAAAAGTTTGTAGCACAACTTCCTTAGGAGGAGAAGTAAAACCGTCGGTCCCTTATCGATTGTGAAATGTAAAAGAACCTTGGAAGGTATGTGGAAATAAACTTTCTCAGCAATATTAATATGCCCTTTCATTCTCGCTCATATAAATTATCGTGTGCTGATATAATCAGTCAGTTCAGAAATAGTACGTGAAAAAAGTTTGAAAATACATTGCTTAGAGACTATTTTGCCAAATATTTTACTTGGTCAGATGGGTAGGATTCTGTGGCAGTATAAAAAGAGAATAATGGTTTCCTGTCAGTATGGGGAGTATTGTGATTAACTACCTGGTACAGCTTCTTTATCTCAGTGTTTTAGTTATATTATTATAATTAATCGTGATTTTTATCGGGGGTGGATGGTGTGGGGGGTTCAATGGATTGGTTTGTCTGTGTTTTATTCTTGTCCAAACTTGTTCGTTCGTGTCCCATTTGATTTTGGGCACATGTGTCCCAGAAAGGGAGGGTTTTGGGTGGGAGATTTTTATTTATTGGTGGGAGAACGTGCAGTCCATGGCGTCAGGCATTCCTCCCGCGACGTCCCATACAATACCAGCATAGCGGGTGAGGGCGGGAGCATGCAGGAGTAACCTCTTTCACCAGACGTTTAGAGTAGTGTAAGCATCGGCTCCCTGTCACAAGAATGTTGGATCTCCTTTAACTTTTATTATTATTATTATTATTATTAGCAGCTTTAAATTCTAATAAAAAAGGCTCTGTTGTCGACTCTAAGTCCATTGTGCAATCACCAGATGGGTCACAGTCTGAGTTAGCAGGCGCTGATGATGGTTTTACGGTGGTGTCGCGTCGTAAAAACAATTCAGCGAATTCCAACGTTCGTGAGGATCCGCCGGTTCAGCGCTCGCGTGCCAGAAAGTTGCTGACTGGTAATAAGACAGCCACCGACCTACAAACAGTTAAAGTTTTAAAAAAAATCTCTATTCGTTACTAGTTTTTTCTCCTGAATAATCTTCCCTGGCCATTCAATCTTATTTGACAAAATAACTCAATCTTAAATACCTTCTCTGTTCAAAATTGAAAACTAAATTTAACTCATATTCCTCCTTCCATATTTCTGCCAAAGAAAAATATTTTTCCAAGATAAACAATGGTGACATTTGGCCGTCTGGTTGTCTCATTGCACCTTACTATGGGAAGTTGCTGCCTGAACAGATAATCTGTGAGGAGTTCCCCTGTGGTCTGCCCCTGTAAACGCTGCTGCCGCATCTGACCTTGGCTCTCAAGAGGATTCAACTCGAACCCCACTCGTGACCATCGATGGAGGTCTGGAGGCTACCTCTCAACCCACACCCCAGTGAATAATAGTGATATTCTATTATATCATCAAAATGTTCGTGGTCTACGACCCAAAGCAAGGAAATTATTTACAAATGTTTGTTTAAATGAATTCTCTATTATTTGTTTAGTTGAAACTTGGCCCTCTAGTGAGTTTGTTAATGATAATTACTTTCCCCCTAACACTAATATTTATAGAGCCGATATATGATGAAGCTACTATCTCAAGGGTAGGTGGTGTTCTCATTTCAGTCATTGATTTTATTTCTGGTGAGGCCAGGAGAACTGACCTAGAGAATAATATGGAATGTGTTTGGTATGAAATTTCAACATTTGATCGCCAAAAACTGTCAATTGGGAACCTATATCTTGCACCCCAAATAACAGTCGAATCATTTAAGAATTACTTTACATTTCTCAAAGGTGTTTTGACTAAATATCCCTATCGAATTATACTATTAGGCGACTTTAATTGCCCCAAAATTTATTTGAAATATTATCATGCTCAAAGCATTTCGCATTTCTACATTAGATTAAAAGCTACTCAACTTCTTGCTTCGACCAACATATTAGGATTAGAACAACTTAATTAAGCGGATAATGACACTAACCTCCTTGACCTTGTTTTTGCTCATTTTCACCACCCCTTAGTAACTCATAGCTCTCAAGCACTAGTGAATATTGATTTATCTCATCCGTCCTTATTGATTTCACTTGATGTATCTATTGATACTACAATTAATGACACCACCACCACATGTATTGAATAGTCATGTAGTGATTACCTTAATCTGTACAATGACCTGACCACTGCTGATTGGTCTTGTGTTTATTCTACTACGGATGTTAATTTGGCTGTAGGTCATTTTACCAATTTAGTCCAAAGAAGAATCAAAACGCATATTCCTCAAATTACCATTATAAATTCATCCAAATATCAGAATTGGTTTTATTCTACTCTTAAGTACCCTCTGGCTACAATTGTGTACATTAAGTTTCTACCCTGTTTTATGGTAATTCAAATAATATTTTCTCAATGGAGACCCTATGTACACATGTGAATTTTTTTCAACATTTCTAGAACTGGTGCTGCCATCTTACGATATTTAGGGGAGTTAATAATCGATCTTACTTATTTAGAGTGATACAATTTTTTGGCTTGTGAAGATACCGCTTATGTTAAATGTTTTATTTTAATTTTTAACTGGATATTTTTGTTCAAAGTTTACTTTTGGTTTATTGAATAGTTGTTTTGTATACTACAAGTGTAAATGTATTTGTATAAGTGATATTAGGCGTGGCTGGAGGACTGTAATATGATGTACACAATTGTAGCCATTGGTTCAGAAGTGAGTATAACCACCACGTGTTGACATAACCTCAATGTTATTGTAGAAATGCTTCATAAAGCTGTTTAGTTGAACAATTTAATGATTTTGACAATATTCTAAGAGTTTTGAGTCTTTATTTCCACAATACAATTAAAATTTTGACTTTGTTAGAATAATATGCTTTTATAAAAATAGCTTGAATAATTATAACCTCCAATTTGATTTTGACTTTGAACCAAAATCTTTTTTTGACAGATTGCACTGATAAGGCTGTGTTTACTTTGTTGTAGGTGTAATTACTGATTTAGAAATTCTGGTTTTGGACTTTTTTTTCTTCTGATCTGCGACACATTTAACTGAAATGACATACCGGAACAAAAAAATAATGGATCTATCTCAGATTTTAGATTCATTTATGGCAGGTAATGTGTCAGATTTAGATTTTTCATCAGATGAAGAATGTGATTTTGATGGTGGATTGTCCACTTCTTCACATATCAAAAGAGTGAGATTGGGTGCTGACAAGATAAATAGGAGGGAAGTTGACGAAGATGAGGTGTAACCAAGAGCTAGTAGATTAGACGGTGACGCGGGCAATCTGACAATGATGATGACAACTATGTTGATGAGCCCGAAATCGTAACATCTGGCGATGGGAACTCTAAAATTTCCAAGAGTTGGAATGTACTGGGACACAACTTTGAAAATGGAGCTATTTCTGAACCGTATGAGTAGGGATAGGTTCTTCCAAATCAGAACCAATCTGAATCTTGTGGACAATATGAGGGTTTCACCTGATATTTTTTTAAGTCCGCCCTATATATGATGCTGTGCGCAATCGCTGCCTAGAGTTACACGTAGAATAATTCCTAAAAGTTGACGAGGCAATGATTCCCTTTACAGGGCATCTCTCTGTAAAGCAGTTTGTTCAGGGTAAACCAAACCCCGGGAACATCAAAATGTACATGCTGTGTGGCAAAAGTGGTCTAGCATATGACTTTCTGCTGTACTAGGGAGAAACAACCGAGTTAAAGAGCCTTTATCGAAGTCATTTGGACAAGGTCCAACGGTAGTTCTGCGGCTGGCTAAAATAATAAGTGAAGGAAAGGGGTACAAGCTGTTCTTTAACAACTTCTTTTCATCCTACAAGTTGTTTCAAGCACTAAAACAAGACAACATTTGTGCTGCTGGAACTGTTAGGGTTAACCGGTTTGCTAATCCTCCTCTTATTCCAGACAAAGAGGCTTTGAAAAAAGAAAGAGGATATTCAGAGGAAATCTGCTTTGGAAAAGGAAGCATTGACAGAGTTGAGCGATGGGATAAGAAGAAGAAAAATTATGTACAAATTAATCGACCAGAGGTTATAAAACCTTATAACCATTCTATGGGTGGTGTTGACCTCTTCGACCAGTTAATTAGCTACTACCGTATCTTTATAAAATCAAAGAAATGGACCTTACGTGCCATTTTCCATGCAGTAGTATTTTGCTGTGGTGCAGAGCTGGCTGGAGTACAGAAGATCTGCTGAGGCCCTCGGGATTCCAAAGAACAAGGTTATGGACCTTTGGCACTTCAGAATGAGACTGGCTGATGCTCTGGTGTTAGGATAGTTACAAACAGGAAAATGTGGTACACACTAAGGGGAGCATCGCAAAGATCACACACTGGAGGTAAAATCCGTGGATTAGAAATGTATGCCCGACGCGGAGCCTCGTCACGATGACCTCCTCTCTTCTAGACCTTCGTATAGAATAGGGCCACCGTGACACACCGTCCCTGATGGACCGCAGCTTGTTCTGAGAAGGGTTCGAAACCCACTGCTCGTGCCAGGTGCGTAAGACCCTACGCCAAACAAAACCCTTTAGATTTAAAACATGACACCCAGACTCGCCTCCTTGGCTGCCTGGTGCACCAGTTATTTTCCTGAGAGACCAGCGCCGCGTTAGCTGCCAGGGTTGTCGACGGAGAGGCCGAAAAGCTTCCGTGCAGGACTGAAGGGCAGCAGAAGGGAAGAAATAGGCAAGGAAAGAGAAGCATACAAGAGAGAAAGAGAAGGAAGAGGAAAAGGAGCTGAACGGAAAGATATAGGATAAGTTTGTCCTGCACGAGTTACGTTCTGCACAGAAACCTCTCCTTTAAAGTGCCTTTAACGACAATCAGGGGCTACTGCGGGATTATCATAGGTCCCGTCCAGCAGGGGGAAACTTTGTTAGTAAAAGGAAGTATATATAAGCATCTACTCCTGTTTTTGGTACTTCGTGCCTTGTTAATAAAAGGTAGTAAAAGCATCTAATCCCGGTTTAGGTACTTATTTACTATTTTGTTGATAAATATCAAGCACTTGCTACAGTTTAAGTAAAAGTTCTGTCAAAGGAACTATTACTACCCTTGGTGGCAGGGGCGTTGAATGCCACTACAAGACATCCACTAATAGGTAACAAAAGATTTCATTTTTCTATAACAAACTACACCAATATAGTTTGAAATAACCTTTTACAACCTCTCAATAATTGATGCTTCTCAACGGTTAACAATTAGTTGGCTAAGTAGTTGTGTTGAAAGTGAGAGAAAATGAGTGGCAATAAGCCCACATCAATAGCTACCAATTTAAGATCAGACAGTTATTTTATTAATCTAGTCTTTCCAATAGTAATGAGCGGGGTATAGGCCTATATGTTAGGTCAATGGCACAAATGGCGGGACAAACGCGGTGATCAGTTGTTTTCACAGGAAAATGGGATGCAACATTTTATTACTAATGCTAAACAGAGGCTAGATACGAGTTTTAATCCAAATCGTTAAGAGTAGATTTTGAGAAAATCGCCTTATCCTTTCCTTGATAGAAAAACTACTCTTAGCTTAGGATTAGATATTATTTCAAAAACTCCGTGGGGGAGCTTATTAAAACCGCAAATTCTAAGTTTCAGCCTGGTTGGTAAACTGCTTTCGGCTCTAGTCTGAGTAACAGACAGAACAAGGAACCACTTTTTCATGTAGCGTCGACATCCATCAAAAGCTTTAGATCAATATTATTTTATTTTTACCATCACAATACTTTCTCTCCACGAGAGCTCGCAATAAAGTAAAACGCAGTATAGCAGATTTTTTTTAAATGTTACGGGTGCACTACACAGACTTTCTCTCTCTTTAAGCTTAAAATAAAGACATTTTCCAAAAGTGAGTAAAATTTGTGAAACGAGATAATATACACTGTTGCAAAAACACAATAGTATACACTTTTACAGAAACATTCAATTTAATATTTCTAAGTTTTCCATAAAAAAATTATTATTATTATTATTATTATTATTATTATTATTATTATGGTTTAGAGGCCCATCGACACATCGAGGTCATTAGGGCCTTTAAATTTATTGGATACATAATAAAATCCCCATAGGGGAGAGACATAATCGTTCACCTGCAGAATGTACAGGTAAAACTGATAGGTGT
>CABFVX010008145.1:9183-26025 GCA_902151425.1 Timema shepardi | reverse complement strand
AGATAAATCTGTGCCGGGACCGAGGATTGAACCCCGGCCGCCAGCATAGAAGTGTGACACCTTACCCCTAGACCGCCAGGTCACCTCAGATTACACTACTAATTACACTAATGTGTTAAGGATTAGACAGGTTGAATTTATAGGAAGTGCACCCACAATTACGTGTTGTGATAGTGTAAAAGCATTTAGGAAAAACCACCCTTAGAATACCCGGATGGGATTGAATCTCAATCTCCCCGTCCTCGGCAGCCTGATCAATCGTGAGATTAACTTCTTAGAACATGCGGTCACCCGAAGTAGGCTATAGTTTAATTGTTTTTGTTTCCTTTTATATCGGTGAAATTGAAATTATTTTAAATTGTGTTGGTGTACAATGTTAGTTTGTAAGTCCATATACCGGTTACAAATGTCGACGCGACTGAAGTACACCCCCTCACACGAAGTATGTATCAATTGAGTCCCAGACACTCCCTGTTGTTGGGAACAGACTGTCCCACATTGTCACCCGAACTAAAAAGGGCCGGGCCCCATCTAGAATTGTAAATGAGTCGTGCGCGGATCCAGATTGATCTATGACAAGGACTCTATGGAAGAGAATTCAGTAGAACACAACATGTTTTTGGCGGGAGGTTTAGAACCTTCCCTTCATTTTGGAGAAATGCCACGCCCACCACGCCTTCCCTTCAAAACTCCGGTATAGATGCCAGGACGTAAAAAAAAAAGTAGTAAAAAAACTCATCATTCCCCCCCAACCCATTTTCTTTTGAATGTTTCTCTAAACATTTCTTTGCTCTACATAATGTCACCTTCAAATTAAAGGGTCCGTTTTCCCTTGCGTATCTTCCATCACCCTGGATTATCCGAATATCAGCCTTAGGGGAAGAGAAAAAGGCAGAGTAAGTGGACTTTAAAGGAAATGTATGCTCATTTGTGGGGCGTGGTGGTGAAAACCGTTTATGGAGGTCTACTATCTATCAAGTACGCCCTGCTGGGAATCGAATATAAACTGACGACTTACACCATGTGACCACCATGTATAGGTGAAAAGTAGTGGCGTTGATGATTCTCGCTTGTTGGAACTCCGCTGTAACAGTGGGGATCTGGTAAGAAGGAATATTTAGTGACAAACCATATTTTACATGTATTGATAATAACTTTTGTTGTCTGCAGGAAAATTGCAATCTTCTATCACTCTGTAAAATATTTATTTATATTAGTTTTGGTAGTTTTGAACACACTTTTTACCAATGCTCCTCGGGATCCATCGTGTGGATGCTGTACATAAATTAATTTCATATTAGTATTCTGCGGGTAGGTGACCTGGCGGTCTAGAGGTAAGGTGTCAGACTTCTGTGCTGGCGGCTGAAGTTCAATCCTCGGTCCCGGCACAGATTTATCTGATTACCAAACCCTTCCTTCACCTCTGACAAGGCATCTTGTGAATGTGGGGAACGCCAGGCCTCCACCGTGGTTCTGATTCCACGTTAAACTGTAGGTCCTTCATTTAATCCCACAATCACCCTACCATTACACATTAGCATAAGTGCGTATAATAGGACGGGTAGTAAGACGCGGTGATGATAATAATAATAATAATAGTATTCTGCGACCCAATAACGCCCCATATGTCAAACTTAATCTTGATTGGAGGAGATAAAATTTACTGCCTCTTTTTTTCCCCTTTATACCCATTTAGGTGATCAAATTTAAAAACCATAAAAAAATTCTCATCCATTTCTATACATAAACATTCATTTTAAATTTCAAGGCTGTATGTCCACTAGTTCAAAAAATGCACGGTCAGTATGTTTAGTTTAATATAAGAGAGAAAACATAATAAATACGCATATGTGTGCTTTATTCTTCTAATATTTAGAAATATTATTTTTAAATAGCAGTTGAAATGGACTATTTTGACCAAAATTAACTTTAGATAAATGTTTTCAATAGATGATTCTTCTATGATATCTGTTTTGGTATCCACTAAGTGAGAAATAATTTTTTAATAATGACGAAAATACAAACAAGTTTATAAGTGGTATAATATTAACTTGTGTCCATATTATTAAGGTTAATAATTAGCCTCAATACATAAATAGTATAGTGCACCAAATAGACTTTTTCTTTACTTTGTCTAAAAATGGAAACATTAACTTAAAACTCGTAAGATTTGTGAAACCAGATAATATATATTTTTGCAGAAACATGATGGGGAAAAAATAGCATTACATTCCAACAAGAGGCATAAATGAAAGAAACGTATTGTTCATTATTCATATTTTACATAATTTCATCAAAAAGCATAATAATAAACTCCCGTTTTCCAATACCTCGATTTTAAAGAAAATATTTGCCAATAGATCGGTGGCTAGGGACCTTACAAGGATTACGTGAGGATTTTTTGGGTGGGGGTGATCAGTAATTTCTTACGTTTTCGTGGGGGTGGGCAGAATTCATCTTAACTAGTGACTTTATTAATGTTTATGGTGAGAAAAAAATCTAAAAAAAAACACTTCTACAGACTCGTGGTCAAAAAGGTTGCACCTACTGATGACAGATGGCGCTGAAGAGTTGGTTATAGACGCACACAGCTATACATAACTATAAAATGTCATTTATTTATGATGTGTTACACTTAATTTTACTGATATAGGTATTCTATAATTTCACATCACCAATCCTTTTGTATAAAATAATATAATTGACCAAATCTTAAGAAAATTACTTAAGATCGGTAAGGGGAGAGAGGGGGGAACGGAAAATCTTACGATCCCTTAAGCAGGGAGATTTGGGGGGAAGGGGGTCAAAATAATGGAAAAAAATCCTTACTTAACCTATGGACGGCCCCCTATTGGTTTTATAAAAATATATTTCAAGAAAAGGGTTTTTTAAATTTAAATTTTGTTACAAACTTACAATAATGAGAAACTTATAAATTAAGCTGATACAGTTTAGCCAATTATCTTAATTTTTTCAAACTCGCCACGCGATAAATACTACCTGTACTCGGAGAGCGATAAAAATTTGAGTAAAAACTTTGATCTGTAAGTAAAAACGAACATTATATATTTCATCGTATTTAATAATAATGTGAACAAAATACAAAATTTACGAAAATAGTAAAGCGTACCAGGAAAGCTGCGTGTAGAACCTGGTATATTATTATATAATTACAAATTAATAATACACAGTAAATAAGTAAGAATAGTAGATGGTGTTAGCGGCGCCGGCCTACACGTGACGTCACAACAGCGAGATAGGGTGTCTACACAGTGCTTACGGGAACGAGGCAACCTCTATATAGGGTATTTATTGACGAGGGGATTTGGGGGTTAGAGACGGGGGAGGGCGCTACCTGAACATTGCTCGGTGATCACCAGCCGACAGGCTAACCCGAGGAGCACATATCTGCCTTCTAGTAAATTCGAGTTTAAAGTGAGTCGTTTAAAAAATGCTCACTTGATGGCGCTGTTGTCACTGGGGATCGCACCTAGCGATCCCAACGTTGAAGGAGTAAAGCATCGAAAAGGATCGCGACACGTTTAACCTAGCGACTGTGCCTCTGTTATTTCCTTCTTTGTGGTCCTGTCAGTTACTAAACACTAAATATATGTTATTATAGGAAGAGTGAATCTCTTTTCATCTTATTATTAACATTTGGCCCGCCCTCTATATTTATTTCTTTACAATTATGTGAAAAACCTTGTATTCAGTATTTATATTATTTTCTAAAATTAGTTTTTTAATTATTTGTTAAAAGTACATAGGTATAATTAGGTGCATTTATATGCTGACTTTAACTTTTCTTAAATATTATTATTATTAGCACCGCGTCTTACTACCCGTTCGGGTTATACGCACTTACACTAATGTGTAATGGTAGGGTGATTGTNTACCCGTTCGGGTTATACGCACTTACACTAATGTGTAATGGTAGGGTGATTGTGAGATGAAATGGAGGACCTACAGTTTAACGTGGAATCCGAACCACGGTGGAGACCTGGCATTCTTCACATTCACAAGATGTCTTGTCAGAGGTGAAGGAAGGGTTTGGTAATCAGATAAATCTTTGCCGGGACCGAGTATTGAACCCCGGCCGCCAGCACAGAAGTCTGACACCTTACCCGTAGACCGCCAGGTCACCTTTCTTAAATAAAAACTATAAATTATTTCTTTACTGTTTTTGAACAAATTGTATATCCTTAATTTTTTTAAATACTTTCTAGTATTTTGCTATATTAAATCTATATTTAAATACTACACGTAAGAAAAACACGATATCGTTCAGCTGAACTCACAATCGGACTCCCTTACCACTCGTTCCCCAGTAGTTGTCAAGTATTATTCTAATGGGGGGTGAATTCCTCAGGTTTTCCCACACACACGCGCTCCCCTCTCCCTCCCGTCTCACCCCTCCCCCATTGATGAGAGTTGATAAGGTAATTGTGATTGTTACCACTCGGGATGTTACGTCATCAGAGTCAAAACAAGCTCTCTCTCCATTGGCTGTCTTATGAACGGAACAAGGGCATAACTCTCCACATGTTTGGTTTCCTGGGACATGGGCGGCTTTGTGGTTCTCTGGGGCTATGGGGGAGTGGAGGGGTTGACATACACCTTGGAATCACTATACTCTGACGTTTTGTCTAATGGTTTTTTCCTTCAATAATTTATTTATACTTTCCCAATTGGAGAAAACTTTGTAATTGTAAAAAAAATCCTTGATTTTATAATGAATCCTTAAGTTTTATGTGCCCCTGAACTAAAAAAAAAATGTTGTTCTTAAAATTCTGTCAGTCAGTTTGTCTGTCTGTACCTAAAGCTACAGGTGAAATGGTTTAGTCATTAGTGAATTCCGCGGCATTTCAAAATAAACATTTTAAATGGATATAAAAACTCCTGTTCGAAGTTAGCTGTGGTATTGGACAGATATTCAACATATGTTGATATTAACACGTGCAGAAAATTAATATAAATCGATGTACTGGAAAAAATACTTTACTTATTTGGGAGAAAAATACAGTTTTATGAAAACTGCGAAAATACTTACTTTAACTCGCTTTGCCTTACAAACACCTTAATATATTAACACCTTCTCGTGTGTCTGATAAACTAATGTTAAGGCGCACCGCACAGACTGTCTCCCACCTTTATCTTAAAATAGATATTTACTAAAAACTCACATTAAATAATAGGTCTATAAATTGTTGTAAGGTGTCAGACTTCTGTGCTGGGGGTCCGAGGTTCAATCCTCGGTACCGGCACAGATTTATCTGATTACCAAACCCTTCCTTAACCTCTGACAAGACTATCTTGTGAATGTGAGGAATGCCAGGTCTCCACCGTGGTTCGGATCCCACGTTAAACTGTAGGTCCTCCATTTCATCTCACAATCAACCTATCATTACACATTAGCGTAAGTGCGTATAACCCGAACGGGTAGTAAGACGTGGTGCTAATATTAATAATTGATAGGCTTAGCACAATTGCTACTAACCGCGTAATTTAATTGAACCATATATATATATATATATTATTTGTAAAACTGATATGTTAAAATACTTCAATATTATAATCAAAGTAAGCCTTTATAAATAAGAATCACCATCAGCGTGGAGAGAGGATGAGAAAACAACAGCAATAAATCACTCGTTAAAAACCACCCTCAGTTCACTGAGCCAAGATTCGAACCTCTGACTTCTCGTCAACAACTATCTGCTAATCACGAGCTCGCCAGTCTGGCCGTACCCTAAGAGTTTGTCTACCCGTCGTACCCGTAGTGAGATGATGTGATGATGCTGATTATTAAGTTGTGGAGCTGGTGCGAGTCTCTTAAGGAAAAAATACCCAAGGTACCAGCCGGGAATCGAAACCTAGGTCTCCTAGGCTCGTAGCCAGGTTTCACTGATCACTACATCACGGGGCTGGATAGGACTTAGTATTATCACTACAGTATTATTATTATTATTAATAATATTATTATTATTATTAGCACCGCGTCTTACTACCCGTTCGGGCTATAAGCACTTACGCTAATGTGTAATGGTAGGGTGACTGTGAGATGAAATGGAGGACCTACAGTTTAACGTGTGATCCGAACCACGGTGGATGAACCACGGTGGAGGCCTGGTATTCCCCACATTCACAAGATGTCTTGTCAGAGGTGAAGGAAGGGTTTGGTAATCAGATAAATCTTGGCCAGGACCGAGGATTGAACCCCGGCCGCCAGCACAGAAGTCTGACACCTTACCCCTAGACCACCAGGTCACCCACTACAGTATTAGTGATAGATTATGTTAGATTGTACATCCTGTGTCGATATAGGCCTAATCTATCTACTTAGAAAGTATACGTTGAATATAAAATACAATTTATTTGCCTGTGTAACGTTTCCCTCAACACAAATATCCAGTGAGATTGAGATTTATTTTTAATTGGACGGTTCTGGAATAGTTTGAGGCTACAGCAGTGCCTCACGCGATGGGGCGCTAAAAGACAGAACTAATTCAATGGACCTGTAAGCTCTGTACAAATAACAATGATTAGTGTTTGGGCGATGATGAGAAGAGGATGATGTGTCATGATGACTGTCGGTCCCTTCTCAAAGAACCCGCCGACCCTGACTAATGTTCAGAGGAGGAGGGGGAGTCTAAAGCCGCGTGCACAATCTAGTGGTGGGAGTGACCTACCTTGAGTGAGGAGGGAGTCTAAAGCCGCGTGCACAGTCTAGTGGTGGGAGTGACCTATCTTGAGTGAGGAGGGAGTCTAAAGCCGCGTGCACAGTCTAGTGGTGGGAGTGACATACCTTGAGTGAGGAGGGAGTCTAAAGCCACGTGCACAGTCTAGTGGCGGGAGTGACCTATCTTGAGTGAGGGGGAGACTAAAGCCGCGTGCACAGTCTAGTGGCAGGAGTGACCAACCTTGAGTGAGGAGGGAGTCTAAAGCCACGTGCACAATCTAGTGCCGGGAGTGACCTATCTTGAGTGAGGAGGGAGTCTAAAGCCGCGTGCACAGTATAGTGGCAGGAGTGACCTACCTTGAGTGAGGAGGGAGTCTAAAGCCGCGTGCACAATCTAGTGGTGGGAGTGACCTACCTTGAGTGAGGAGGGAGTCTAAAGCCGCGTGCTCAATCTAGTGGCAGGAGTGACCTATCTTGAGTGAGGAGGGAGTCTAAAGCCGCGTGCACAATCTAGTGCCGGGAGTGACCTATCTTGAGTGAGGAGGGAGTCTAAAGCCGCGTGCACACTCTAGTGGCAGGAGTGACCTACCTTGAGTGAGGAGGGAGTCTAAAGCCACGTGCACACTCAGGTAACAGTAGTGATATGCCATTCAAGGAGATCTCTGACTAAGGTATTACCTGTATTTGGCCTTTTTATTAAATACTTTATATCTTCTTATCACCATACACTACCAGTACCAGTTTATCACCACACGCAGATTACAGTGGTTGGTATATATTGTATATACCCAGCGACCAAGATATTTACCTACTGCTGATTAAGAGGGTTTTACTTAACTTTTTGAAATGATCAACTTAAAAGGGTGGTAAGCTTGTTATGGACATTAAGCTCCTGTTAACCTGCCATGAAAACAATCTAGTCCAAGGGAACAGGAAGATGAGACTGTTTGTCATCGCTCACACCTTCGTTGATTCTGCGCGCAGCCTAAGTTATAACCCCCATCGACTTGTGAGGTCTTCATTGACGAGTGTGAATTAAATTGTATCTGAATAAAGTCAAGGTAAAACACTAAGTTTAGAGAGTCTACAGTATACTTTATTAAAATTGTTAGAACATAACTAGATAATCGGATAGTATGGATTATACTTATAATAGTTAATGTTTTAATGAACGAGTGAGCTGGTTAATCCATTTCAAGATGGCAGCCGCTCATAAAGAATTGTCACCAAGTGATTTGCAATAGTTCGAGCACCTCTTTCTTATATTAATTTAACACATATTGTGAGCGTGATGTGTTAAAATACTTGAACAATGGTTATTCTCTATAAATATAAAGTACTAATTAATTATTATTATACTCATATTTGGTTTTCTGTTTAGCTTTAAATCCAAGGAAAAAATGCAGGCGATATTTCAACTAGAAATCCGAAGACAAATTTACCCAAAGAGAAATGTTAAAACTTTATTAGTAACGATAATAACATGACATAATTATTAACATGATCTACAGTACTTATAATTTTTTGGGTGACCAGGTGGTCTAGGGGGTAAGGTGTCAGACTTCTGTGCTGGCGGCCGGGGTTCAATCCTCGGTCCCGGCACTGATTTATCTGATTACCAAACCCTTCCTTCACCTCCGACAAGACATCTTGTTAATGTGGGGAATGCCAGACCTCCACCGTGGTTCGGATCCCACGTTAAACTGTAGGTCCTCCATTTCATCTCACAATCACCCTACCATTACACATTAGTGTAAGTGCGTATAACCCGAACGGGTAGTAAGACGTGGTGCTAATAATAATAATGATAATAATTAAAATAGATAATAGATACTTATGATGGTACATACTAATGATAAAACCTCACATAAAAATGTGTTATATCACCTCAGGCTAGCAAATGTCTTGGATAAGGTATTGAAAGTTAATAGACTCGCCTCACCCAAAACGTACTATCGCCAGTTACGAAATATACGGAATCCTTAAAGGCTATGAGTTATTCGAACATTGGAAAAGTCCGCGGTAGCGAAAACCCCTCGAGGAATAAAACTTATTTCTCCAACTCGGTAAAAGCTGCTTCTATTAGCGTTTGATCGTGCAGTTCCCGAGGCATAGAACGACTTCTAATATCATCCCGTGATCTCGTCAATTACCCCGGGCCACACACGTACCGCGCTGAGGAACACAACATCAAAGGAGGCGTGTCGAGATATTAACCGTCGGGACCCCTCGTTTCCCGACTGACGCACAATCTGGGGGTGCTCCCAGACACGTCGCTGGAACGTGACGGGGGTCTTACTCCTTGATAGCATTGATAGCTGCTCTAGACGTGTTCCACGATGCTATGTAGCATTCTGATAGAGATACTGGTGTTTATGATGGTGATAGATGGCAATATAACATTAATAGCTTCTCTAGACGTATTCCATGGTGCTATATAGCATTTTGATAGAGATACTGGTGATATATGGCAATATAGCATTAATAGCTTCTCTAGACGTGTTCCACGGTGCTTATATAGCATTCTGATAGAGATACTGGTGATAGATGGCAATATAACATTAATAGCTTCTCTAGACGTATTCCACGGTGCTATATAGCATTCTGATAGAGATACTGGTGATTATGATGGTGAGAGATGGCAATATAGCATTAATAGCTTCTCAAGACGTGTTTCACGGTGCTATATAGCATTCTGATCGAGATACTGGTGTTTATGATGGTGATATATGGCAATATACCATTAATAACTTCTCTAGACGTGTTTCACGGTGCTATATATCATTCTGCACGATACAAAATATTTTCCTACTCTCACCTCGAGCAAATACAAGTACAATTCCCAAAATCCTAATCTTTCTCATCCCCTAAAGGTTTGTTCCCACGGGGACTGACGTGCAACTCACGATCACACTAGTCGTGCACTTGTCTGTTGGTAATTAGTGTTCAGGAAGCTCCCAGTCGTGGACGGGCATCCTTGATTCAACCAGAATTTGAGACATCGTTTAACAAAAACACTCCCAAAACACGGAGCATCAGACCGTAGTTTCCCCCAGCCCGGATTCAAACCCCGGTCTATCGAGTCTGTTACTAAACACCCAACCATGATAGGGAGGCTTGCTACGGACACGTCCATTTTATTTGTAAGCGAGTGTTGTTATATTAATGTGTGGTCCCCCAACCTCCCCTGGTTCTAGAACAATCCGGACAAACCCTTCAAGCGAGGTTGTATATTCACCCTCTTGATTAACCTATCAGATGGAATCATGGGAGAGAAGAGTGGGGGTTGGGGGGGGGGGAGAGAATGAGACGTTTCATCAGGCACCAGCTTCCAACCCTCACCCCGCGCCTAAACCCATCTTGTAGATAGGAACGGTGGGAGGGAGGGTTGGTGGGAATCCTCGAAGCAAGATTTCTCTTTTTAATCTCTCTCTTTTTCCCTCCTTTATACAAAATTAAATTGAAATAATGATCACGAGTTTTAATTTGTCTCGGAAGGAGGTTGTCGTCTCGCTCTGGATGTGATCGGTTAGCGCCGAACACAGACGAAGATGATTGGTCGGGATGGAAGGATTAAGGATCGTCAAGAAGAAGACGAGAGCTAGGTGTGAGGGAACTTGAAGGTCTTATGGAGAAAAGATTTATCTTCGTCCAATCTCGGTTAGCTGTTGCCAAATCTCCTCGCTCTCAGTTATGTCGTGAGATAAGCTCTGGGAAAAGGATGCCATGGCAGCTCTGCTGACAGCGCTGTTGACACTTGTGGGGGTCTGCCAGATAGATAGATGGCAATATACCATTAATAGCTGCTCTAGACGTGTTACACGGTGCTATATAGCATTCTGATAGAGATACTGGTGTTTATGATGGTGATGGATGGCAATATAGCATTGATAACTTCTCTAGACGTGTTCCACGGTGCTATATAGCATTCTGATAGAGATACTGGTGTTTATGATGGTGATAGATGGCAATATAGCATTGATAACTTCTCTAGACGTGTTCCACGGTGCTATATAGCATTCTGATAGAGATACTGGTGTTTATGATGGTGATAGATGGCAATATAGCATTAATAGCTCCTCTAGACGTGTTCCACGGTGCTATATAGCATTCTGATAGAGATACTGGTGTTTATGATGGTGATAGATGGCAATATACCATTAATAACTTCTCTAGACGTGTTTCACAGTGCTATATAGCATTCTGCACGATACAAAATATTTTCCTACTCTCACTTCAAGCAAATACAGGTACAATTCCCAAAATCCTAATCTTTCTCATCCCCTAAAGGTTTGTTCCCACGGACACTTGTGGGGGGTGGTTTGCCACCCTGACCTCAATCCGTGTATTCTGATGGCATGCTAGTGCGATACAGTCCTAAGAAGGAGGTACTGGAGACTTCGACAAACCAGCGTTGCCAAACTTGTATTATATCTGAGGGGATATTGACGACACCAGAACGAGAGAATGACAACGCTGTCTCCCAACAGTAACCACGTGGTTGCCTCAGAAATGATGTCCGGTGAAGAGCGCTTGGCTCCAACACCAATATCCTCCCCTCTACGTTTTTAACCGAGAATGTTCCTCGTATGTACTCCTTCCGGGCAAATTATAATTTACTCGAATTGTTCCTGTCGCCGCGTTTTAATAACCAGCCTGTATATAATGAATGGCCCATTTACAACCGAACGCACCCTCTTGCCCGACTCGCAGCTACGCAATGACGTAATTTAGTCTGTCCACATTAGCTTACGCAAACACGATCGTATGACGGAACTGTCGGACCCGCTTGTCGGGAGGAGATGGACACTGTCCGTCTCTTGCGTTGGCTTGCGTTCGGCCAATAAAAAAACAAATATGGATGGACTACTAAAATCAAATAATATGAAGTTATTTGGTCTATGACACCAACTATTGAAAATGTATAGAAATGAATACAGGATTTTCAATTAGAATCAGATATATTTAACCATTTAAATATTTTTTAAATATGTATTTCTTATTTGAAAACGTTAATATGAATTTGACTTTTATAGTCATCTTTGCTGTTTGTGTCTATTGGTTGAAATTACATCTTGCGACTTTTCATTGTAGACAGTCTATTTTGTATTTAGGAGAAGCGTAATTACGAGTGCGTTTGCGAGTCCGACAAGCGGGTATGTTGGTTGTAGACGGGTCATTCGTGGGTACTCGTTCAACCGTGTATCACAGCACGGGTTACTTGACCAGTCCACGGTGTGGTTTCGCCAGTCGACTGAAATATCTCATGTCAACAACACTCGGTCTGTCACAACGGACAACCGGACCTGGTCTGCAGCTAATCCAGATGCTGAGGATGTTTTTATTACACGGTTTCTCAAATGTTGGGTGTTTTGAGGGTGTTTTTACTGAATGGTTTGTCAAATTGATGGCTGTAGTGAAGGTGTTTTTCCTAAATGGTTCCTAAATGTTGGGTGTTTTGAGGGTGTTTTTACTGAATGGTTTCTCAAATGATGGCTGTAGTGAAGGTGTTTTTCCTAAATGGTTCCTAAATGTTGGGTGTTTTGAGGGTGTTTTTACTGAATGGTTTCTCAAATGATGGCTGTAGTGAAGGTGTTTTTCCTAAATGGTTCCTAAATGTTGGGTGTTTTGAGGGTGTTTTTACTGAATGGTTTCTCAAATGCTGGCTGTAGTGAAGGTGTTTTTCCTAAATGGTTCCTAAATGTTAGGTGTTTTGAGGGTGTTTTTACTGAATGGTTTCTCAAATGATGGCTGTAGTGAAGGTGTTTTTCCTAAATGGTTCCCAAATGTTGGGTGTTTTGAGGGTGTTTTTACTGAATGGTTCCTCAAGTGCTGGCTATAGTGAAGGTGTTTTTCCTAAATGGTTCCCAAATGTTGGGTGTTTTGAGGGTGTTTTTACCATATTGTTTTCCAAATACTGGGTGTTTAATGTGTATTAATTACTTATTTATCGTCTATGATCCGATCCGTACAAAACGTGAATTTAGCTTGGACAGATAATAAGACGGACGGGCAGTAAGACACAAAATATCTGTTGAGAAGGACAATTAAATGACAGATTGAGTAGAAAAGATATCATCTCGTACATATTTACTTGAAATACATTTTAGTTCTCATCCAAGATGTAAATATTAATTGAAGACGACAAAAAGACAAGTTTATTTTATCTAATACATATATTTTCCAACTTCCAAGGAGATGGTAGGTAACCTTACAAAACATTTTATGGTAGGCGTTTCCTTTTTTATGTATTTCTTTTTGTTTCATTTTTATTTCTCAGCTGGTGGGGTGTCGTATCGTAACCAAAAAACAACCTGATATCTGGGCGTTTAAACATAAATTACACGTCATTTTAAAACCTAGGTATTAAGTTGCTTCTAAACAACGGCTTATTGTTCCTTAGTTACTCCGGAAGATAGCTCTGAAGTCTAAACGGAGAAAACTTGTCAAGTTTCAAGTTTCTTAAGCGCCGAGAAACTTAATACTTTTTTTCGTCAAAGAACGTTTCGTAAAAGAGGTTTTACAGTTTACAGTTTACAAGTCTAGTCAAAGAAGTGTTTGTATGGGTTAAAAAAACGAAATAACTGTTCCAGTACCCCCTCTTCAGTGGTAGTATGGTCTAAGGCGCTACTATCGGAGTAGACTAGATGAGAAGACCGTGGTTCGAATCTTGATCGGGTATACTTAGGGTGTTTTTTCCCCAGAACGGTTTTACACTCTCCCTCCACGCAAATGTGGATTCACCTCTAAATATAACCTTCCTAATCCTTAAAACCATTAGCGTAATTAGTACATAGGCGTATAATCTGAACGGGTAGTAAGACACGGTGCTAAAATATCCCAAAGTTAAAATCTTTTCTTTTTTTAAAAATTTAGTATTTAAAATAAATTTTACCTGAAAATATTTAGTAAGTATTTTGCAACAAAGCGAGTAAAATTGTTTTGAACTATTTTAAAAATAGAAACAAAGTTTGTAAAATGTGAAACATTAAAAAATAAATTTGATAATTTCTTAAAGTCTATAAAAAGCAATAATTTTTTATCTGAAACAACTTGGCCACATGACATTCCACTAGATTAAAAATATATTAGACTGATGATAGTATTTTAGCAGGATTTCAACCCTTACATAGTTGTAATTTAAATCACTCTGACACATTAAGAGCCCCTACCAAGATGTCTTCTCATTCGGCCTTCATCCACACACACCCAACTCTATTTTCTTTATGACCCCCCCCCCTACGCCCCCTCTCTCTTCTATGAGCGGAGTATATTGTATAACTTTCACGAGCGAGTAATTAATGACGGTGTGTAACCATGTCTAAACAGATTAAGAGATATTACATTATATCTTGGTGGAAGTTGAAAGGGGGTGTTGTAATGAGAAGGTGGGGGTGGTAGGAAGGTGGGTAGGTTTAGGGGTAGAGGGGGGAAGGCACACTTACTGGGATATAGGCTATGTGAGTAAAGTGGAGATTGGATTAAAGCCAGTCAAGATGTATAGTGTCGAATAGATTAATAAATTAATTGGAATTCTGGATTAATTGGTTTTAAATATAGAAGTGTCGCGATTTTAACCCCCTCTGGCTCGTTCTGTCGGGATACCTTGCGGGAGAGGTAAGGTTGCAAGGCAAGCTATAAATAATATGTAGGTTTACAAATTTTGATTTAATAGTAGTTACTTAAAGATTATATATAAATGTGATGTTGGTTGTAAGATAAAGAAGAATGAACACCCGCGCTTGTGGGAAAACTGTCTTAACTTTGAATACTGTTCCTCCACAGAACTCGATCCCGGGACCCTGGACTCTGACGACGCCCTCCAAGAACCAGTACTATAGATGGCCCGAAGATAAGACGTCGGTCAGCGTGACCGCCCGCGAGATAAGATGGAATTGTGACCGCCTGTTGCCAAAAGGTAAAGGTATTTTATACCACGATATGGGCCTCGTTCGGGGTCGCTAGTTAAAACATTGTTATGAATTGTCAGCACTCTACTACAACCTCTTTTGTATGTTACTTCATACATGCTAAGCCAGTAATTATAGCACGTGCATACAGTGCTCTACAACTTAAATAACAGTCAATACAAATATTTAAATATTGCTCAGTGATTATGACAGAAGCAAATTTAAACAGAATAATACATATTATATGTTAGTTAATATAGTATATTTAATGTTACATAACCATGAACATAAGTATGATGTGCTCGACTTACAAACTTTCTTAACCGAGATCATAAACACTCGAGACTAAGTCACCAAACTTAAGATTATGACTTGTAATACTTGAGCTCTAGACTACAGTAGACCTATTCATTCATAGTGCCATAGACTTACAAACTAACTTAACCTAGGACGGTAACAATTAATACCTTTGGGCCTCAAATCCTGGATGGGTGTAAGCAGGTTTTTTCTCTCCTCTAAATGGTTTTCCGATTTTCGTATACACAAATGCAGGTACACTTTCCCTAAAAAAAACATTACCGCTACCTGATTCGTATAAATATGCGGGGTAACCCGGACAGTCAAAAAGACGTAGAAAAATAATCTTCATTTTTAGTTTCTAGTCGAAAAGTTTTATCTTGATTAAAATAATACTTAAATAATTCAAAAGTTTGGATGAAAAAAAAAAGTAGAGTGCTTATTTATCAACTTAAATGTAAGTTTATGTAAAACACTACAAGTATAAAACTCCATAAGCCTATAAGTTGTTTGTGATAATATCGAGGTCCACAATTTTCATGATTATAATACTTTCTCTTGATATGAGAAAGTAAAAAAACTTATCTATTTTTTACTTTCTCGTATCAAGTGTCATAACTGTAACCGTAAAAAATCGATCTCTAGTTTATAGAGATTTTGCCATTCTATCTGTCCCCATAACTGTTTGTCTGTCTGTCTGTCCTCTGTCTGTATGTCTGTTCCTGACCACGGATCCAAAACGGAATGGTGGATTTTGGTCCAAATTTTATAAGTGGCTATATCTAGTACACACAACCCTCCGTCCCCTCCCAAACAATTAAGGGTAGCTTACTGATGAGTTTTTTTCTAATTCAAAGTTTTTTTGGAACTGTCTCCAAGGATTTTGTTTAAAATCTATATCTAGGAAGTGTTTGACATGACAAATAAAACTTTTTTTATTGGGTGGGGGGAGGAAGGTGGGAGGAATTTGTTTGAAGGGTAAATTACTACTGATAACTAAATTATGATATTTTAAAAATTAATTTGATGATTTTGTTCAAAATAGTTATCAATTAATTTCTTTTCACGCTAAAAGTAATTTTATAAATATCCTGTATTTAAAAAAAATCATTTAATAGTACGACTTATTTTTATGAAATAAATTAATTTAAGGGCAGTTAACTGATAACCTATTTTAGAAATTTCTTGAAAATTGCTTTTAAAATTTAGTTTAAAATGGTTATCTGAGAAAGGTTTTTCAAGATAAATAATAATACATTTTTATCTTTTTAGATGAACACAATTATATGGTTGATAACATAAAATTTATTTTTTTGAAATTAGATTTTTTTTAATGGTTTAACAATTTGATCAAAATGTATACCAATATGAAGTGTGTATTGTGATTAAAAAGATATTATGTTAGTTTTTCTGGGGAAAACTTACCTAAGGATAGTTTATTAAAACCTATTTTTGAGAATTTTATTTCAAGCTATAATACACAATATAGGAGAATTTATCGTAGCATTTATTTGCGACTTAACTAATTGGGACATTATTAAATGAATATAAAGGTATATTTTATAATTTATATTTCTCAAGCAAACAGAGCATTTGAAGCAAAGTCAGCAAGGAATCCAATGAGTTTTTTTTTTTAAATTTCACCCAAAACAAATATAGACAAAATCCAGGATTATTATAAAAACCTAACCTGGTAGTTCACCCATACAATCCACACATGTGAAATACATAAAAGCACACAAAAAAAATAGTAGAAACTCACCATTATATATTACCCCCCCCCCTCCCCCCGCACAAAAGTCCTGGTGAAATACCAAGTACTCCCTAACCACTAATTCACACACCAACAGCAACCATAAACCACACAATCCTATATATATTTTTTCGTCCTGTGTAAAGGTAAGTTTTTTTATTTATTTTCTCCCCCCCCCCCCTTCCTGGTCACACCAGAAGCCT
>CABFVX010008144.1:0-26027 GCA_902151425.1 Timema shepardi | reverse complement strand
ATCACCCAAGAGGATCCCTTGGTGTGACAAACCTCAACTTCTACAATACGCTCTGGGAGGGACGCCTCTCAGTGTGAAACAAGTCAAGTTCCTGATTTTCATCTCTATGCATGGCCCATGCAACAATGATCAAATTTTTCAGCCGGATGATTTATGCTCCAGAAAACACTGCAAACAAACTGTGATGGTATGTTTGGTGTTTCTGAAATTTGAATTTTCATCATGAGTCTGAATTTTTCTAAGATTTATTTCTCTTTAGCCTGTGAGCGCTAATAACTGTTGATGTCTGTGTTCTGAAGCATGATATTTTAATATTGTGCCTAAAAAGAGTTAAGAAAAACCAATAATTGTGTGCCGTATTGTAAAAAGTACTGTTCGCAGACTGTGCGAGGTTTCACAAACTTGTAGCGAATTTATTTTTATCCCTTGATACCGTCTCAGTGTTGATTAATACAATTTCCTGGTGTGAAAAGAACTTACCCTTGCGGAGTGGTGCCCCAGTTTGAGGGGGGGAGTATGTACTAATGATTATAAACTGACCTAATTTATATCAACCTTGAAGCTCCTGATAATGGCGAGTAGCGAAGTCTGTCGGTCAAAATTTAAATCAAGGAGTAGTTCCGGAATAGGTGGCGATCTGGATGGGAATTAGTGGAACTAAATTTTTAATAATCTTTTATGAATGATTAATTCAATCTTTGCTAAGTAATTAAATCTCTTTGTACCTTTTTTATGTATGTAATTTTACCTTAATGTTTTTTTATACCTTGTATTTTAAAAATGTCAAGTCTTCAACTGTAATGACATTGGTACTTTTTTTTATCTTGCGAACTTGTCGCTGATTGGCCTCACCAAAAATCACGATTTCCGGTTCAGGGAGAGAACGCCGTTTACTCTTTCATTCTCTCTTTGGATTCAATTAACGTGAGACATATTTTTGTTTTCTTCTTTCTTTTTAACTTGGTTGAAGAATCGTTTCAAATTTAACATGTAGTCTTTTTTCCTTTTTGTTTATTTCTTGTTTTGGTATTATGAGGTAAAGTTCCTGTGTAGTTATTTTTCTGATTATGACCTTTTAGGTTTTTATTATTTTGTATTTTTTTGTATTGTAATGTAACGCTAAATTTGTCAACCATGAGACCTGTTTTTTTATGTTATGGTTTTGTATCAGTCAGCATCCTATAAATCACACGATTTAAAATGTAATCAAACAGGGCATTAGGTATGATAGTTGAAGACTATTTTCTTTGTCTTTATTAATATTATTTTTGTTTCTCTGGTCTTCTACTGGATACATTTTTATAAATCCTTTTAAGTAATCGGTAATGTAGTAAATGTAAATCTGTTCTCCTTTGCTTTAAATTAACTTTTTTTAAATGTGTTTAATTTTTATCTTGTAATAATTACTAAAGTCCTTTTAGTAACTGGATTATGATTTAGAGAAACCACGTGTTTCGCGTAATAATCCTAACCTCCTTTTGTTTCGCTTGATTACTCACGCTCTCTTTCAGTCTTGGCTAAGTTGAGTAAGGAGGGACTATATATATATAAACTTTTCACTAAGCTCAATAATTGTTACTGGTTACCTTTCAAAGAGGCGATCAGTACAAGAACAAACATTGGTAAACCTGTACCATTCGAGTTTGGAAAAGTGTGCGTGTAACTTCATTTTCGATGTTGCTCAACATGAACTGTCCCTACCAAAGATACTACGTCAACCAGGCTGGAACAGGAATATCTTCGATCTACCACGATGTTCCCTATCAACTCCGAAACGGGATAGGAAGTTTTTTCGGCGGCCTTTCCAAGAGCGTCAAACCGTTGCTGAGAAGTGGTGCTAAAGCTATGGGAAAAAAGGCTCTTCATACGGGTATCTACTTGCTCTCCGGCGTCACCAATCAGCATAGTCCTTTCAAAGAGGCTCTACGTCATCATTTGGGCGAGGCTGGAACAATCCTGAAACGCAAGGTTGAGCAGAAGATCGACACACTGACGACCGGCTCAGGCTATAAAGGGCGTCGTAAATATCACCGACGTCAGTCTTCTGTTGTTGTCCGACATAAAAGAAATAAGCGGTAGATATTTTCAGTTGAAATGTCGTTTCTACATCGCCAGTCCTGCGAGTGTGCCAGCAGTGAACTCGATCTCTTTTCCTTCCCACCAAATTAAACCAGTATTGAAAGTGCGCAATGGCTCTAGTGCAAACCTGTCTCTTCCCTACCGATGATTTTCCCATCGAATTTACCGTTACCGGACAAGGCGAGCTCTATATCGATCTTTCACAAGACGGCCATCATGAAACCCGACGGTGGCACTTTCACAGAGGTGGATCAAATCGCTCCCGTCAACAACTGGTTACATTCACTATTCACACAGGTGGATATGTTTTTAAACCCAAAACTAGTCTCACCGCCCAGCAACACGTATGCTTATAGATCGTACATTGAGACGCTGCTCAATTACAGCAGTGTCGCCAAAAGAATAAATTTGACTTGCGGTCTGTGGTTTGCATGCAGCCCTGGAACCTTTGAGGAGGTTAACGCCGGCAACAAGGGATTTGAGGCTCGTCGCAGTCTCACAGCAAAAAGTAAAACAATGGATTTTTCGGGGTATCTACACGGTGACGTATTTAACCAAGAGAAATACCTTTTGAACGGCTCAAAACTCAGAGTCAAGTTGGTCCGTTCCAGAGATGGGTTTGGTCTTATGGCCATCCCTGAACTACCTCACTTTAAGGTTCACATCACTGAACATGACCTTCTATTGTGACGTGTCAAAGTAGCACCTTCTATACTGTTGGCAAATGCCAAGGCATTAAACGTCGGTCCTGCAAAGTATCCCCATCACCCTTGTGGAAGTAAAATCACTCACTACTCCGAGTATCGTGGGTTTTGTATCAAACGCGGCGTTCAACGGAGATGCCACCAAGAAACAGTTCCACTTCCAAACCTATGGCATGGACCATTTCTCGCTGTACGTGGACGGGGAACAAGTGCCGTCGAAACCACTACAGCCCAATTTTTCAAACGGCAGCTATGTCATGTCTTACCATACACTGTTTTCTGGAAAGTGTATTTATTTCATGAACGAAGGTAGCGACATCTAAAGCCTTTCCTATGGGATATCTATCATCTCATCGCTTTCGATCTCACACCTAATCTGTCCACCCACATGACATCTTATTGAAATTTGAAGAGGCAATGCTCTCTGAGCATCGAAGTGAGCTTCACCAAAGCTCTAACCAAAACTGTCAACTGTATTGTGTACGGAGAGTTTGCCAACATTATCAACATCGACAAGGACAAAAACGTCGTGACTGATTATGGGAGTTAATATAAGCGAATTCCCATCCCTTACACTCGTCATTTAAATCATGGACGTCATTGTGGATTTCCAGAGCTTCATCGATTACTGAAAACAGTTTATCATCAAGGAACTTAGTGTCTTATTTGTATGCGGTACATTACTTCTACATTGGGTGTTAAAACCCCCATACGCTATCGAGGAAATTTCAGCTGCCATTGTTTGGGAACTTCGAGATGGGATGATTGAAGATGGACACGCACACCTTTTGACGTGCGCTGAAACCAAACCCTGGATTCCGTTCTGTTTAGTCGGGTGTTTTCCCTGCTGGTCAACTACCTGCAAGAATAGCTTGACCTTCCGTTCTCGTCATCGAAACAGATCCACACACCAAGCCTGTGGCGTATTGGGTCGCCATTTTTATCGACAAGAACGGCGTGGGAGAATATTTTGACCGTTATGGTTTTCCACCCCGTATAAAGTCACATCTTTCATTTATACGCAAAAACACTTCCCACACGTCTCATAGCACGCTACAATTTCAAAGCATCACCTTAGACGTTTGCGGCCATTATTGTCTCATGTACCTTCTCTATTGTGCCCAGATCATTCCAATGAAAACTTTCCTAACACTATTCTCGCCCACCAATCGTACAGGCATCGACGCTATGGTGTTGCGATATTACAACATATTTTTCAAGACTGTAGGGTCCTTCCGCCCCTCAAGAGGCTGCATCCAATTAGCGTGCACCTATAAAAGGGGCGTTTACACGGAGTGCCGGCCATAACCATGACTGTCGTCGAAGCGAAAAAACATCATGGTAGGTCAAGACGTTTGCACCCGCAAAGCAAAACCAGTGAAGCCACTCGCCATCACCAGTATTTTCAACACTTTGTTCCCGCTGAACAAAGTAGACGCCAAACGAGTCATTGTTGGCATGAGTGTCAAGAACATCTTTACGCCATATGTACAACTAGAAAAATGTGGAGGGAACTGTGCGGTGTTTAACCGTACAGAGTGGCAAGAACTAGGCAGCTACAAGTCAGTCATATCAAAGTTTTTCAGCAACACGCAACCGCCTCAGAAGATTAGTTTGACTAATCATGAAATCTCTCTGAAACGCATGTGCGGTGACCGTATGGTCGTCATAAGCGAGAAACAAGACGCTGGACTCAAACGGGTTATCTATCTAGCACCTACCTGGGTGCGTCTTTGGGATGTGTGGACCTCATTGACGTATCATCATCGTATTACTGTCTTAATTTTGCTGTCCTTGTTGATTTTGCCTTTGTTGCTAACCACCAGATCGACGATGTTTACTTGAGCCTTGAGCGGCTCCTCTTCCGCCACCTTTGCCATGATGTTGCCAATGTTGTTGATGTTGCTGGCGTCCACCTCCTTGCTGCTGAGTGCTGCCTCTGGGCTTCCACAAATTTTCGCTTGGTCTCATGCTCGTATACTGAGCCTTAAAATGTCCATTCTTGCCACACTTAAAAAAAGTTTTGTCTTTTTTTCTTTCAGCCTTAAATACACTTGAAATGTTTTTGCTTCCTTCCTCTTTTTCTTTTATTTCCACCATTTTTATTTTACTTTTTACTAGAGATGGGTCTAATCTACTATTTTTCGGATCCGAATCTCGAATCTGAATCTACATTTTATTTTCGAATCTCGAATCCAAATTCTAGCAAATCGTTATAAATTGTAATGATTTACAAATAGACCCACATTAAACAATATAGGCCTAAACTGTGAATTAAGGTTGATTTCAATAATGCTTTCAATTTTAATCACCCCCCCCCCTCCCCTCGCAAAATACAAGTTAAAATCCAGCCAAATCAAACAATCTAGACTCATATTATTGTTTAAAAATCAAATCAATCAAAATTTGAGTGTCTTTTAATTATTTTTAAAAGTGTTGTTAGAATGGGGTAAGTTCCTAAAAAAACATGTGAAATAAACAGATTAGGCCTATATATCCTTTGATCAACTTTAATCATCATTAAAGGATATTTTATTGTATTAAGATAGCAAAAATAAAAATACAAACGGATATTTTTAATAAAGATTAAATCAACATACTTAACAATTAAACATACATTGGAAATAGTGAACTCAATAATGCTTAAGTATGTTTTATTATTATTTTCTTTTATATCCATAATCAATTTTTGCGTAGAAAACAAATATATTCGATTCTTGCGATATTTCGATTTTTGAGAATACATTCTATTTAAAACACGAACATATTTTCGACTACAATATGTTCATTCCCATTTTATAAGGCAGGACTACGTTTGAATATTTCTACAATTACTTCAATAACATATTTTTTTAAATAATAAAACTAAGTTAAAATCAATTAAAAAATAAATAATGGATTAGCAAGTCGTTATTTGATTCTTAAAATTCGAGAACGCTTACTAAGTGATCAGATTACCTGAATCGATTTTAAACAAAAAATCGATATACGATACGTAGGTCGATAGGGATAAATAAACAGTTTTATCGCTGCCTGGCTGTTGACAGTATTTATTTTTCACGAAACCCAACAAAATATCTAACTTAAGGATCGTATGCAATAAATTAGGGTTCTTTACATAGTTGTAAATAATTAAAACCATTTGGGTAGTAAGAATTAACAATATCTTTATTTTAATCATCACTCGGGCGAGTAAACATATACGTCATGGCGGCTGACTTTGTATCATCCGTAATGAGTTATTATTTCTGTTTAAAAAAAGCCATGATTTGTTTAATTTATTTCGAGTTTATTTGTAATTATAGTTTTGATTTTCAGTTTTTGAAGAGTTTTAATGTGTTCTTTAAAATATTTACAAGATTGTTCGTGAGGTGAAAGTTTATAAATGAGCATGTGTTGAAATGGTCGAGTCCAAGTTTCCCATTGAGGTGGGAGGGTAGGATACAAGGCACGTAAGATTTTCCACACCTAATAATATATTTTTTTTAAAGAAGATTTTATTAAGGTTTATCTCTTTTGTCCGACAAAATAAATATTACGGATTAAGTTTTGCTTTTCAAGTAGGCCTAACTAAGTAATTTTTGAATTCAAAATATGATGCTTTGTTTATGATTTGAAAGATTTGATCATCAAATCCAGTAAAACACCGAATCATCGAATCTTGAATACTTGTCAGGATTCGGTGGATTCGAAGATTCGAGTTGCCCATCTCTACTTTTTACATATTCAACAGTTTGATCACTTTTTTTCAGTACATCAATTAAATCACCAACATAGCCTAACTAATGTGAAAGCATTTTAATCATCACTTACATTAGCACCTGCACTTATAAGTTCGTTCACTAACTTTTCAAACTCAGTTAAAAAGACTATGAATCTACAAAGTCTTTTAACCTCGATTTGTCTAATCTAATTCGTATACAAATTTAGAGTGCAATAGATTCCTTTAAGTGCATTTCGTCGAACTTTTTCATAATTCCATACGCCGTTTCTTTGTCTTTTATAAACTGTAACTGATCATTCGAAATACCACTGTAAATCACATTGATTGCCTTCAAGTCCTTTTCACTCCATTCTTCCTCTTTATTTGTGGTACCTTTTCCCCTCATCGCTGCCTCTTCACATTTCTTCAGTTTTAAAATCATTGCGATTCTCTTTTTTCAACACTCGTAGTCCTTGCCGTCAAAAACAGGAATTCTCATTTCATCCGCCATCTTGGGGCTTTTGTTTATACCACGCTCTGCAACCATGTTGAATTATAACGAGAAAAGGTTTATGTTCAGAGGTTGTAGACCAATTGAGAATAATTAATTAGCAGTTTGATATGTTTATTAATAATCAGAAATAAACATTAATATAGATTACGAAAAAGCAAATTATATCCGTACGAGAGACAACAAGAGCGTACGTGCGTGGCAACGATCATATTAGTACTGCCTCTCCTCAGTCCTATCCGTACACAACAGTATCACTTCCATTGCGCACACACCTGTGCACTACAGATATCGCTACATTTGTATTCGCTGTAATATAAAGTTACCTATACTTCAACAGAAATTAATAAACATAATTATTAACATTTTATAAAGCAACATTGTATAGTAATATTTCTCAAAGTTTGCCTTTGTTCTCCGTCCGTTGATTCCCAACGTGAATTATTTCCAGTTTAACCAAACAACACTAGCTTGTACTTTAAATCCTTTGTGCTAGCTAGCACGTCATTATCTAACGTCGTGTGAATCAGAAAAAGTATACTGATTCGGCCTCTTGGTACTGGCTAGTGGCTACCATACTAGTTGTGAGGATAGAACAAGCACTATTTTCGTACTAGTTCACTAGTCTGTGTAATTCGACCAATCAATGCGCGCTGAGACTGTTGTGTAGAGAAATGGTAGAAATGGCACCAACATGGTCATCAGATGTGATTTTGTTGTTTGCGGAAAATTATTGTAAGCATCCTTGTTTATATAATGCTAAATTGCCACACTATGACAATATATTTAATTAAATGTATCTTATCTAAAAACAACAAACTGTGTTCCAGACCCAATTTTTATCTAAATAAACTTGATCGTATGCCAACCTTGGATTTTTTTTAGAATATAAAGTGTGCATAGTCCTACAAAAATAACATTTGAGTATCAAGGATATTGTACTTGGACACCGATGGGCTTAGGGGCCTCTGACCACATCGTAAATAAATTAGTACAAATTTAGGGAGATACTAAACGTTAGTGTCACCCCGAATGTATCATTTTTAGAATCCTACGCTCCCTCTCATAAATTTCAATATCATTATTAATAATTAATGCAGCTGCTATACCCAAAATTAATCTCTGACGTTCAATAAATAGTTGAACTAGAACACAGTACCAACATAGCAACGTGTGAATCCTCTAGTCTCGTTTTTATTGTACTAGTTAGTATACAGATATCAAGGAAGGTCTAACACATCACACCAATATCGAAAAATCGTGGTTTAGTCCATCCCTACTTTGTGATACCAAAACATAGCCAACTGCTGATGACGAAAACGCTCTAGTCGTAAACATCGATACCAACAGGTATATCGTGAAAATATGTATATCTAGCTAGATATGTCTAGTCCTATTCAAAATAAACACCATTCTATATAAGAATAAAATAAATACGGCATTTTTTTTGTCGATTTGCAGTTCCTCTAGTTTTACATTAATTATCTTTGCACCAGTTGTTATAACAAAGCTATACCAGCCGCCATTTTGCTTACAAAAAATAGCTCTATACTTTTATCTATGTTCTAAAGTCGTAACTAACTAAACGTACCAATTCAATCGCAAGAAAAGATTAACTGATGGGTATATTCTATGGAGCAAAGCACATTTAATGTTTAATACATAATGACTTTATATATTATCAATACATTTTATTTGAAAGAATAGACAATTATATCTTATATTGTTTAAACTTTTGTGGTTATTTGAATAATGCGCATTGTAAATATTAGCTTATTGTTAAATATTACCAGCTTATCATAAAATGGAGGAAGAAATGGAACATTGCTATTCAACAAATAAACATTTTATGCAAGAAGATATTATAGATGGAGATGCTGTATTAGTTGAATTGGTGAGGAGATATCCAAATCTATATATGTCCTCAAACAAGATGTACAAAGATCTTACTGTGCGGGAAAATTCTTGGTCTGATATAGCAGCTGTTATGTCAAAATCAGGTAGGTTATATTTATTAACAGTTGGATTAAATGAGAAAAGTGCTTATAACGAAATTAAATAGTTTAGATGGTTTCTGGTTCTAGCTCAAACAAGTTTTTTTTGAAATGTATATCTTCATAAAAATAAGACTAGATAGGCCTACCTAAAAGAGACAGGGAAAATATTTTTATTAGGTTATAAAAAGTTAATCAATTTGTAATGTTTTAAAAACCTTTACTGTAGAGTATTCACGTCAGTTTGGTTAGCACTTTTTTTTTTACACATGTACACCGTGGATGTAGTCCTAGGCCAATATAACCATCCAAGCTTCTTTTAACATACGATTTTCTCAAACATGAAAGGTTGGGCTAGTTTCTAATTCATTAAGGAAATTCTAATTATTAAATAAAATATATCATTATGAGACAAATATCGCTTTCGATAGGTTACAGTTATCGACCACTTTAATATTTTATGCAAACTATAACCTTTCACAACACATAAAAATAACTTTCGTTTGGTTTAAATATCTCCATCTATATTATTATTATTATTTAGTACTGTGTCTTAGTACCCGTTCGGGTTATACACTTTAAGTACTAATTACGCTAATGGATTAGAAATTGGGAAGGTTGAATTAGAGGAAGTGAACCCGCATTTGCGTGGGGGCAGAGGGGAAAACCATTTAGGAAAAACTACCCCCAGTTCACCCGGCCGAGATTTGAACCTCAATCTCCCCATCCTCAGCAGTCGAGCTCAACTCGACTAAGCCAACTAAACCACCGAGGCAGGTATTATTATTATTATTGTTACTGTTGTTATTATTATTACTACTACTTCTACTATGTAGGTCTATACTGGTACTTAATAAGATGGCAAATCAAATTCTTTGAATCCTTAAGGATATTTGAGATCGGAGAGTTCATTTTTTTTTTCAAGTTAAATTTATTTTAAAGGACTTACTGCTTATTGGTAGCACAGAACCAATTATAATTATAGGATGAACTTAACAACCAGACCCTAAACCAGTAATTTAACACTTAACTGAGTGTATACATTTTATGGGAACGGATTATAAGAAGAATGTTAACATTTAGCTACTATTGTATTTTCTATTATTCTATTATATTTATAATCAACCTCGATGAACTTGATTTGAAGTACTCGTCTCGAGACCTTATTTTCGTGAGTTCAAATCCAGACGAGGTTGGCAGATTTTTCTTGGGCAATAAAAATATGTAGGACAACTTCAACTGGAAGGAAAATAAAGCTGTTAGTCCCGTTTCAATTGTGGCATATAAATGAACCTTGAAAGGCACGAGAAAACATCTTACCTGGTGAAATTGATGGGGCGCTTTCGCACTCGATCATAATATAAATTCTCATGTGCTGATATAATTCAGTCAATTCAGAAAGTGCACATTAAATACCTCAAATAAATAAAATATATTTCCCCTTATGTTCACAATTTTTCCCAAGATTCGGATTTGAGATCCGGGATTCAAAGGTAAATTGGAGTTTCAAATTCAGATTTGTAAAATAGTGGATTCGACCATACTCTAATTATATGCATTACATGTAACAGTAAAAGAATGTCAAACCAGATGGGTGAGGCTCAGGGAAAGATATGCGAGAGAAAAACGGCGTGAGTTCATCGAAAGCAGTAGTGGTGAGACACCAGTGAAGAAGAAAGAATGGCATCTACTTAAAGATATGGAATTTCTCTCTCCCCACGTCAAGAGAAGAAAGTAAGTTGTCAGTCAAAGGAATTAACCCTTTTTTTTGTCAGTTTTCTAATGTCACCAACTTTGTCTTTTTAACCAGTGGTAGACCTAATATCACTTAAACATACAAATAAAACAACTTGAGAAAAGTAAACATTTACTAAGCTTCACTATTCATAACATTTATTAATTGTATGGGTGATAGCGTTCTTCCAGTTAAAAATTCACTAAAAACTGTTTTCATATCTTGCTTTGCGTCTTGTAAAAAAAGACCAAAACTAATTTCACATCTACCAGATTTGAAAAATTTGCTTTGTCACATTGACTAGTGGTGTAAATTGGCTGCTTGTCAAAGTTACAAAATATGGCCTATTTGAATGGTGGATGAATGCCAAAATGTTTTTAGCAACTTCTCAACTGCACTACTAAAAGCCACATTTGGACCAACATTGACTATCATTGTTGGAATTCCAAAACAGCAAAATAAATTTTCTTTGATATTTTAAAACTGAGAAAATTTCCTTCAATAAATGGTCCAAATCAGTGCGGGTGTTGTAAGTTACTGTGAATTCTTGTATCTCCTATATTAAGCCTATCACTTAGCTAAATAAAGGATGTGAGAACTTGTGAATTTTAAGTTCAAGTTGTTATTTTGAGTTTTTCAATTTTACAACACTTGAAACCATTAAGTACAAGCATAATACCAGTCTTAAATTCTTGTACATTTACAAACATACATAATACATACCTAATCAAGCCATTTCCATAGACAAGAAACTGTGCCTATTGCTCAAAAAATAACACTTTTGTAGGTCTACTTAATCCATCCTCACTAACTTTATCCTCACTTCCCTATTTTTACATACCCCTTTTGGTTACAACAACATTCATACACTGAGTCATATATACTATTTTATTTTTAAAACTAAATGTCTCTTTTTCACACATTCATCTACATTATTTAACTACGTCTTACAGGATCTACCCCTCCCTTTTGATCCACACACTCTACCTTCATATATTTACTTCGTCACTTGAACCACAATCATCCTCTCAATACGCCCAAACCAACGTAAGATACTTCTTTCACATTGACCTATTTGCTTCTCTTTCAAACCCAACTCCTTTGGCACCCATTCATTACTGACTCTGTCCATCGAGTTTTTCCACATACATTTCTTAGATATCTCATTCCTTCTACATTCAACTTGCTCTTGTGTTTCTCCGGAAATACCAACGATTCATATCTATAGAATAATGTTGGCATTAACACACTTTTAGATACTAGCTTTGCCTCTTTCAATACCATTTAATTCTTTGTAATAGTCCACATACTACATCCAACTACTTTCTGAGATATATTCAACTGTTTGACGATTTCACCTTCCATCCTTCCATTATTACAGAACATTTTAATGAAGCTATCATTTATGCATTCTAGTGAGGATTACTCCATTTAGATATATTCTGAAAATTGAAAAATGACACCTGGACATAAGAATCAAACCCGGGACCTTCGGCTTAGTACGTCAATGCTCTCACCACTGAGCTATCCAGGATTCGTCCTGTGCCCATGGTCATTCTTCACACTTCACTCATAGTTGTTGCGTTGTCTGATGGCTGTAATCTTATATAATCACATATTTATAAGCTGATGACTTCCGCACGTCCATCATAGACTGCCTTAAAATATGAGTGAAGAATGACCCTGGGCATGGACGAATCCTGGATAGCTCAGTGGTAAGAGCATTGGCGTACTAAGCCGAAGGTCCCGGGTTCGATTCCCGTGTCCAGGTGTCAATTTTCAAAATATGATACAGAACATTTTGCCTAGATATACAAAATCATTCACTTGTTCTAACAGTTTTCCATTTGTTCTAAGCTAACAATTATTTCTTGATCTATCCTTATTAAAAACTATCACTTTAGTTTTAGTGTTATGGTGTGTCGTTGTACCATCTTACCTCCCACTAATAGTGGTAGTAACACGAGCAACAAGATACTAGCCAGCAAGGCGGTCTCTATAGTAGGGATACTGGTTTGTAGGAACAGTGCAAGCGCGCTTAGTGTAAGACTGAGCAATGGGTGTACTTGTGCTATACTGGCTAAAATATACCAACACTGATTAGTGCAGCCTCCTTACCATAAGCAGCGAATACTTTCATGGGTGCGGGTACCATCAAGGCTAGGAACCTTGTCTACTCTAAACTAATTACCAAAAGAAACAGTACAATATTAGCCATTCTCCTTTAAATAACTTTATTTAAATTATAGTTGTAAAACCCACTTAAATCAACAATCATTCAAAATCATTATTGTTAAAAATGCCAAATAAGGTTTTAAATGAAAGAAAATGGTAAATATTATTGTGTTCTCCATAATAAGCAGAAGATTACTAGGACCTTTGATCGAGCAAAGTTTCCACAGTTACACTCTGATCTGTTACTAAAGATGGCCATGGCTATTTACATTGTATGCTATAGACTAATAGGATAGACTAAATGTTAAACCAATCAAATCTGTATTGCTGGCGACAAGCTCTTTGGGCTTTGAAGCTGAGCCTGGTTTACTAAGGGTGGTTTTTCTTAAATGTTTTTTCCACACTACATTCTAAAAAATTTGGATGCATTTCCTCTGAATTCTAACTTCCTTAACTCTACTCTACAAGTGAAATTATGTGACGCATATTGTCCAGATTTGTAGTGCGGAGCAAAAAATTAAAATACCAACACAAAATAAGGAGATTAACCTAAAGAAACTCACAAAAATTGGTCTTTAAGAGAAGATAGCAAAACTTTGTCGGTACCAACAAGACACAAAGTTTGAGAATATTTATAAAGCTTTTTATTAGCACCATGTCTTACTTCCTGTTCGAGTTATACAGCCTTAAAGCTTGCTGCGGGTGTATACCACTTCATAATTCCTTTCTTCGAGCCCAATATGTTCATGGATACGTTTTGACTTTTTTTCAAACTGTTGGGCCTTCATCTTTACTCCTACCTCTCTCTCATTATCTTCTTCTTCAATAATGCCTCCACAACTTTTTCTAACGTTTCTGTCATAAAGGGTGATCTCTTTGTAAATTGGGGAGATGGCTTGACAGTTATACAAGTTTTTGTCTCTTACTCTACCCTCTCATCTTTCCACGGAATGGGCTTTTTTTTTTTAATAAAGATGCCTCTCTCTTCCCTTAAGTACCTGTATGTTCAATAGGAACAAAGGGGCGAAAAAATGAAACTTGTTGGAGTGTCTAATAATGTCTTCAAAAATTTTAATAATATGTCCAATTATAAATGCCATTTGACTCCATTATATCTAACCCCCATTTTATAATATATTAATAATTTTATTTAGGCTAGCATTTATGCTTGAAATGGTTCAATTAGGTTATTCACATACATTTTCCAAAAGCTAACAATGGTGCCAACATAGTATTCCTTTTTTTTTTGAAGGTATCTTTATGAATTAGATGACAGTACTTCACAACCCTAACTCTATGCCCCAGAGTAGTTCCCCTGTGTAAGTTACTCTTACTGATGTATTTCAATAAAATGAGCTCAGCTGCTCAAATTTCTCTTTAAGAACATTCAAATCTCTATTTTCTTAAAGAGCAGGCTGAGATCTATAAAATGTTGATTCAATTAAGTGTAATCTAAATGCCAAAAACGTCGAAGATGTTTGCCCTGTGTATTTGCCCATTGGTATGTATGTATGTACTAAGTAAATACACCAGAGATCACAAATAAAAGTGAATTGCACCAAATATTGTTGTTTTCACTTTGTCCATTATCATAATACAACTCTATTAAGTATTACTGGCTTCTCAAGTCATTTAATTTTTATAAAAAATTAAAGTATAATATTTTTGACATTTCATGTAATAGTCCTTAATGAATTTTAAATCTAAACAATTATATTGTATTTACAACCATTTAAAAAAATACATTTATTTTTTAACTTTATTTCATTTTATCTTTTAGTTTACAGAAACTGCATTGATTTGGAAATTATTTTCATAAAGCTTGGAGTTGATTGAGATTTAATTTTTGGGTCAAATTTGTTTTGATTAAATTTAAATTCTAACTCTCTGCCATCAGATCTCTAAATATTTATTTTCTCGTAAAATTAAAAATTATAAATAAAAATATTTGGCAACATAATTGTATACATATTGCTTTTCTTAAAGTTTTTTATACCCACATTTAAGTTACAATCTAATTTACATAAGAGCATTTTAACTCGCCTTGGTGGCATAGTTGGCTAACACGCTAGTCGTGTTGAGCTCGACTGCTGAGGACGGGGAGATCGAGGTTCGAATCTCGGTCGGGTGAACTGGGGGTGGTTTTTCCTAAGTGGTTTTCCACTCTCCCTCCACACAAATGCAGGCTCACTTCCTCTAATTCAACCTTCCCAATTCCTAATCCATTAGCGTAATTATTACTTAAAGCGTTTAACCCGAACGGATAGTAGGATGCAGTGCTAAATAACAAGAGCATTTTATAAAACATTCATATTTTTTAAGTCAACATGAATATTGGCTTAGTATATTGTTAGTGTTATTTTATATATATTGATAATATCTATCAAAAGTGACAACATTGGTCAAAATGGGAAAAGGTTGGGTTGGAAAAATGACAGTTTCTACTTCAACAAGCTCTGCTTACTCTGGAGACACTTCGCAACAGGTCACAGTTCTGAATATATGTAAAAATAGAGAAAAAAGAATCCTTGAACTGTCAGGACTTTCTTCCCGAGTTAAGAACAGGTGGTCCTTTTATGACAGAAACGTTCAAAGAAGTTGCAGTTCAGCCCCTTCATTCTTATTGGCTGGAGGAATTATTATTGTCTTTATTTACATGGCAAAATTAAGGCATAAGCCTTTTCTTACATTTAACCATGTCTTAAGTTAAAATTACACTGCTTTTATCAAATATTATCATTAAATAACAGTAGTGGAAACAGAGCTAGATGGAATAAAATTAGTAAACATTCTTACAACAAACATGCACACACATGGATTTACTGCAGCTCACACCCTAGAGATATAGTGATTGGTGAGTTTGTTTCTAAAATCAGATAGCCCATTCATATCTGTGAAGTCTATAGGTGACTTGTTCCAGGCTAAGGCAGATGAGACAGTGAAAGATTTTAAATAAAAATTAGTTTTGCATCTCAGAACAAAGATCAAGTTAGCTGACTGAGAGTGAGTTCAAGCACCATCTTGTACTAGTTGAAATTGAAATGCCAGGTTGCTGGGTAAGCCAGTATTTTGTTAAAGTCTCATCCAACCAAGCTTCCGCAAGTATGGAGTAACACGATTCCGTTATTTCAGATTAAAGATATATCGAACACACGCGTTGTCAGAGAAGTTGATGATAGAGAGGTGGGAGTAATCATAAATGTCCAAAAGCTTGAATAAAAGTCAAAAAGCTTGAATAAAAGTCAAAACAATATCCCTGAGTTACGAACAGATTTTCCTTAGAAGAAAGAAAAGTACAAAGAAGTTACAGTCCCTTTCATGTTGCTTCTGAGTAAACTTTATAGGTTTAAAAAAAATTGCTGAACCTAACTTAACTTTTAATATCAATTTGGGATGGAAGGAGACTCAAGAAAAAGCCATATGTTTTTATAGAAAAACATTTTTTGGCCAAAATAAGTCAAATAATTCTCCAGTAGAAACATAGTTTAATTTTCTTCACATAGTTACCTTAACAGTTTGTAATACCTGTCATGAGCATAGCAACATTAGATGACAAACTTTTTAAATGAAGTGAAAAAGGGATTTTTAAATTATAGGACAACCTTGACAAATACTCAAGAACTGTCGAAATTAATATGCAAATAAAATTAAACTCAGCAGAAATACTGCCCCTAATTGACAATAGCCAGTATCCCACCATAAGATAACTTTTGTGCCACCCTGCCATAAACCTCAGTTATGAGAATAGGCACCATGCTCCATATTGTGGTGATAATAACAGAATCTTGAAACACAAAATTAAAACCATTGCAGAACACAATCTTAAGTGCTGTCTATCACTGTTATACAAATGTTTAAACTTTGTTTTAATATTAATTTTTATACAATGTATCAAGTAAAAAGTGTCAGAATAGAAAATAATAGTTGTTGTGTTGTAAGATGTTCAAATCAATATAAAAACTTTAACAAAGAGATATTATTTTATTTAACAACTTTCTTGATAAGGCTTAAGAAAAATGGGAAAAATGGGTTCAAGCATTCAACAGAAAGAATTGAGTAAATCTATTTTTAAATGATTCCTGACTTTCTCATAGGTGAGTAAAGCCACATACTAGGTCAAGAAACCATTCAACTCATTATATTTGTTTTTGTAGCTAAACAAAACTCTGGACACAGCTTTGTAATCCACACAAGATATATCTGATCACGATGGTGCTTAGAAATGTCATCATTATACCTTGTATTTTTGACAAAATAATTTTTAGATCTCTAGTCAAGTTTTGCTATTTTTAATTTGTAGATAATGGTTTAGCATGGGCCAAATTTTAAAATTTAAGGTGACAAACTTACACAGGTCTGCCTTGCAATTTCAGTGGTTCTACAAGTTGAGCTTCTATATAAAATTTAGGCCTGTTCATTGAGGTGACCCGCTTTAAGTATACCTAATCCCATCTTAAATGATTGATTAGAATCATAACTAGGATTAACTTTTTGTAAATCATATTTTAGGCCCCTATATTAATATTATTTTTATATCTGACATGTTAATAAATGTTTACAAACAAATGTAACACTTCAGAGCTACAAAATCTTGCCAGCTTGGCACCTAATACCATCTCACTAGCGCCATCAATATCTAAAATGGTGCCTGTAGGCCTAAAACAAAATAACCTTATGATAAAATTTGTATATGTAAAAACAGAAAGAGAATGAATAAATGTTCATATTTAATCAATTCTCAAATTTTAGTTGAGATAAATATTCCTGCCCAGCCTTTGGTAAATAGGACTTCATCCACCTAAAATGTAACTGTCTACTATTAATCCAAAGACTATCCCTGGATTCAAATTAAAATAATACTGATGTTATTTGCAGGTGTTTTTTTATCGTGCCAACAATTACCTCGGATAATATTGAGGAAAGTAATTCAGCGAATGAGCTGGAGGATTCACAGCCACCAGCACCCTCTCTTCCACCGCCCTCTCTTCCACCACCCTCTCCAAGCTCCTCAACAAGTGAGGAATACAAAAAGAAAAATGTTGCTCCAAGAAAGAAGCGTTTTAAGAAAAAATATGACACACTCGAACAATCATTTTGCTCTTTATCAGAATTAGTTGGGCAATATATGAAGAACAATTTGGACAAAGGTAAAGACGAGGATGAGCATTTTGGGAAACTAGTGGCATGTGAACTGAATAAACTTCCAGAAAGTGAAAAGAAAAAAAAGAAAGCAGACATTTTAAAGATTTTATACAATTCCTAAGTGGACTATTTAAAATAAAACAATGTATATTTTCCCAAACCACAAATGAAACATTTTGTTACAATGTTAATGTAATATGTGCAACTAAAATAAGACTTGTATCTATCCTATCCCCATATGCCAGATTTAATTGAGTACAGATTAATGCAAAAAAAAATTTTTTTTCACCTTTCAAAATATGGATAGTGATATTCCTTATCATTGAAGCTAGATAAATTACTAGCATGTTATTTAATTCAGATAACTGTAAAGATTTTTTGTTTTTAACAAATTCAAGGAATTAATTACCAATCATAGTAAAATAGTGTGCTTGTTGTTAAAAACTTGTTTGAAACTGAATTTCTTCTTGGTGTAAAGACTTTTGCAGGTTAGTAAACCTCACAAATCTCCAACATAGAATATTGTTTAAAAATTCAAGGAAAAGGGGTTGATGTTTAATTAAAGGAAACATACATATGTTTGGGCTGCATCACTGTAGTCCATTTTATAGGAAGATTAGCCAAGGTACTACATGTACTGTTGCCCAGGGAGACACCTGAATATACTAATCGGACATCCTTTCCGTGGAGGCTCGTTCTATGTCTCGATGAGATGAGGTGATGGTGATAGTGATAGTGATAGTGAGCATGAGCATGAAGGCGTGGAATCAGTGGAAACACTTAAATCCAACTTTAAAGCTTAATCAACCAAACCCTGGTGACTGTTGGGGTAGTTCCCTATTTGCTAAGATTACCCATGGTACCAGCCAGGAATCGAACCCAGGACTCCTTGGTTCGGAGCCAGGTGCACTGTCCACTATACCATGGGCCATGCTGTTTTTTATATTGGATATACCTGGTTGCTAAACTCTGGCTTGAGATTATATTTCCCCTAGCAGTCCTTTCATGTATTGTTGCTCCTTCTCTTGAAATACTCTGTTGTCTCACTACTATGTAGGTGTCCCACTCACTCTTACAGGCAATGTTGAAATAAGACAAAACATTGAACAATTAATCACTCGCCAAAGACTTGTATGCACTTTATTCTGATATGTTAATCCTAAATCCTGTCATTATTGTTTTTTATTCTTCTATGATGTTTACCATTCTTGCTACCGTTGCTATGCTTAAAAAATGTATCAATAAACTAATGAATTAGTTCTTGCGATCTAATTATTCTTTGAATTACTACATGTTATGGTCCCAGCTATGTGCTCAAAATAAATGAAGTAACTCATTCTAAAATGCTGTAAGTTCTTGCAGTTTAAATGAAAGTATTAAGTTGGGCTCGTCGATTGTGAAAGTGTTCTAGTTCGCACTGCTAGTTACACAATAATTTTTTTTTGTCATGACAAATTTTGTAAACTATCGTATCGAGCCACTTAAAAAGGATAATTACGATACTTGGAGGCTTCAAACACAAGCAGTTTTGATAAGAAATGGATTATGGAAATATGTTTCTGGTCAAGAAAAATGCTCCACAACCAATGATGATGACATAATGAAATGGAAGGAACAAGATCTCAATGCAAGGCCAGATCTTACCTTAATTATATCGCCCAGTGAACTTAGAAATATTAAGAACTGTAAATTTTCAAAAGATGTGTGGGATACATTATCAAAACTTTACCAAAGTAAACGTCCCGCTAGAAAAGCCACTTTATTGAAACAATTGATCCTCAGAAAATGAATGAGGGTGATGACTTCCGTAATCATTTAAATAAATTCACTGACACTGTAGATAGGCTTGAAGAGCTGGAAATCAGAATAAATCCCGATCTTTTAAGCATAATGATGCTTTATAGCTTATCTAAATCCTAAAAATTTCAGGGTAGCAATTGAGTCCAGGGATAACTTGCCTATCCCAGTGGACTTAAGAATCAAAATAATTGAAGAGTTTTGAAGCCAGAAGCAAAAATGATAATATGACCTTAGAGTACACTTTTTTGGGGAAAAAAAAATCAAAGAACAAAGATCGTTCAAATTATTTCCAAAACCCACAAATGTTTCATCAACCTTGCAATTTAAATATAAATGTGGATGGATCGGTCATAAGGCCGTGAACTGTTGGAGCAACAATAAAAAGGGGGAGTCAACTTTCAAAGTGGGGGTCTTTCTTCTAATTCAGGTGAGTCTGAAATTTCATCATGGTGCATTGACAGCGGATGCACTTCACATATGTGTGGACTTTGTTGAAACCCCTGAACATGGGACTCTTAAACTGCCATCTGAGAATCATACAGCTTATATTATTGGGACTGGCCTAGTTTAAATCAAAATGAAATATTCGAACAAAATTAATTTGCCTAACACATTATTTGTACCAAATCTGACCACAAATATACTGTCAGTATCTAAAGTGACTGATAAAGGGTTCGATGTACTGTTCAAAAAGAACAAAGCATTAGTAACAGATCTTCAAGGCAATGTAGTACTAGAAGCTAAGAAGTCAAATGGGCTATATATATATTATGTTAATTCTAAGTCTGTAAAAGTAACAAATAAAGCGCACGAAGAACACGGGGGAAAAAATGGCATAAAAAAACTATCTCACTTAAATGAAATAGATTTAAAGTTGGCGTGCAAAAATGAAACATTGGAAGGCTTAGATTTCAAAAAAAGTGATACGCTGAGTGATTGTGAGGTAAGCATAAAAGGAAAATTGACCCGAGCTCCCTTTTCTACAAGAGAAGTTCCAGAAAATCTCAAAGTTTTGGAAATAGTGCATTCGGATGTTTGTGGCCCCATGCTTGTTGAATCCCCTGGCGGTTCAAGATATTTTGTAACCTTTATGGATGAGAAAACACGCTACAGCCGAGTTTATTTTTTAAAACATAAAATTGAAGTTCTAGAAGTTTTCAAAGTATATAAAAACGAGGTTGAGAATTTTACAGAAAACAAAGTTAAATTTCTGCAATCTGAGAGTTTTCTAAAAGAATGCGGAATTCAGAGGCGGCCATCTACACCGTATACCCCTCAAAAAAATGGGTTATCTGAGAGGATGAATAGAACCCTACTTGATAAAGCCCGATGTCTCATGTTGGAGTCAAATGTCCCCCCATCATTTTGGGCTGAGGCAATTCACACAGCAAACTACCTGCATAATATGTCTCCCTCAAGGACCCTTAAAGGTGAAACTCCTTTTCGGAAATGGGTAGGAAGAGTTCCATTGGTTTGACATCTTCATGTATTTGGCTACAAAACCTTTGTTTTGGGCAAAAAACCTGGTAAAGGAAAGTTTACTTCCAGAGCAAATGAAGGGATTTTTGTTGGATACTCTGAAATTTCGAAAGCTTATAGAATATGGATGCCCAACGAAAGGAAAATCAAAATCACAAGAGATGTCAGAGTTTTGAACAAAAAAATATATAACTTAAAGGAGAGAAGAAGAGAAAACATTATAGTAATAGATGATCAACATAATGAGGACAATAAAGAAGTTATTAATGAAGAAAATGTTGATGAAATAACTCTTCCAGCTCCATCTGTTCCAGTTCAAGACCTTGTAGAACTCTCAGACCAAGAAGAGCAAGATCCAGCAGAAGACAAAGTACATTCAAGGCCAAAACGCAACAGGAAACTTCCAATTTGGATGTCAAATTATGATGTGTCAGTCTATTGTGATGTTAAAGATGCATTAGAAGGAGGTGATGGAGAAGCATGGCAAAAATCTATGAAAGAAGAAATAAAATCTCACTTAAAAAAGAAACTTAGGGAAATTGTAGATTTAGAAGATGATGACAATGTGATAGGTAGCAGAATGGTATAAAAAATATATATATAAAGCCAATGGGAAGCTAGAGAGAAGGAAAGCTCGTCTTGTTGCAAAAGGTTTTGCTCAGCGCCCGGGAATTGACTTTGTTGAAACCTATGCTCCTGTCGCAAAACTGAGCTCAATTAGAGTTCTTCTTAGAGTGGCACTTAATCAAGACATGAAAGTCACAATGGATGTTTCGACTGCCTTCCTCAATGGTGAACTTGAAGAAAGAATCTTAATGCAAAAACCAGACATGTTGGAAAAATTTTTGTGTGACATAATGATGGAAGAAAGCCACAACAAAGATCACTCTACATTTCTCAAAGGTAAGAATATACTAGAAAATCTTCGAAAATCTGATAATGACAAAGTATGCCTACTTAAAAGAGCTGTTTATGGCTTAAAACAAGTTGGTAGGCAATGGTTTAAAAGGTTGGACTTGAAACTAAAGCAATTGGGTTTCCTTCCCTTACAAGCTGACCCTTGTGTATAAAGTTTGTTCAAGGTAGGAATTGTTTTCTGAAAGGTCTTTTTCCCTATCAGAAATTTCTTATATAGTAGGATATTGTTAGGAAAAAGAACCTTTCAGAGAGTAATTTCTACCGTGAATTGAGTATACACATCTACTAAAGGGGGGGAACAAACGTTGATAGCCATATATGTAGATGACATTATAGTGGCATCAAGAAATCAGCAACAGCTGAATGATTTAAAACAAGAAATAACTAATTCCTTTGATATGCGAAGCCTTGGAGAACTACATTATTGTTTAGGAATCGAGTTCTGCCACAAGAATGGTATGATTTCAGCATCACAAACTTGATACATTGAAGAACTTCTCAAAGAATACAGCATGAGTGACTGTAAACCTGTTGCAACTCCAATGGTACCTGGCATGAAGTTACAGTACAGAAGAATCCTGGAATTACCGAAAAATATCCCTATCAAAACTTGATTGGTTCACTTATGTATCTGTCTGTGGCTACTAGGCCAGCCAGACATAACACACACAGTCAGCTTCTTAAGTCAATACAACACCTGTTTGGGGAAAGAGCATTGGCTGGCTGCCAAAAGAGTCTTGCGCTATTTAAAGGGAACCAAAAATCTCGCACTGGTTTTCAAGAAAACTAATAAACCACTTAATGGGTTGGCAGATACTGATTAGGCAACTGGAGAATATAGAAGATCTTATTCAGGATACTGTTTCCAGTTTGCAACGACTTCCATCAGCTGGGAATCAATAAAACAGATAACTGTGGCTTTGTCTACAGCGGAAGCAGAATATATATCATTAACAAAGGCAGCAAAAGAAGCAATACACTTAGAACAATTACTACATGACATGGGTGTGCCTCACCAGTCAATTGAAATACTTAATGACAATTTGTCTGCACAACATTTGACTAAGAATAACATCGTAAGCTCAAAGTCCAAACATATCAGCATTAGAGAACACTTCATTAGAGAAAAGGTACAAGCCGAAGATATCATCAACTACAAGCCAACCGAGACTTTGAAAGCTGATGTTCTCACCAAGGCATTGGCCTCTCCCAGGCATAGTCAACTAGTATGCGCTCTTGGGCTTGGACAACTATTCTGACGAGTGAGGGGGAGTGTTGAAATAAGACAAAACATTGGACAATTAATCACTCGCCAAAGACTTGTATGCGCTTTATTGTGATATGTTAATCCTAGATACTGTCATGATTGTTTTTTCTTCTTATGATGTTGTTTACCATTCTTGCTACCGTTGCTATGCTTAAAAAAATGTATCACTAAACTAATGAATTAGTTCTTGCGATATAATTATTCTTTGAATTACTACATGCAAGCCAAGCAACAGCCTTTCCCTCAAGTAAATTCAGTAAAATGTTCAGTTTAACCATTTAAATAAATACATTTAGATATTTGATCTAACCTATCAATATACTTTTACAATTTATACTCTTGAATTAAAAATAGTATACATGTTCTCATATTGTTTGTGTTGACATCTTTGTTGTCGTCATTGATTGGGAAACCAAGGAGCTCCTTGTTAGCAACCCCTATACCCTCCCATCATTTTGTTTCTGCTAAACTAAATAGGCTGCTGCTTGTTTTTCCCCTTAAAAAAATGTTTGTATTATAGTATTAGTCATCATTACATCACCTTATAACTTGATCTGTTTCTCATGTATTAGTGTTTACCTAATCTATCTAAATACAGTTTTAAATTTGGTCTCTTTTGTTTTGAGTAATTACTCTTTCCTTGTAAATTGATTCGTGGTTTTCTTTTGATCAAGAATCAAGTATTTACAATTGTTCCTGTAAGCCTCTAGTTAAAATATAAGGAAGCATGATGGGAAAATCAGTCAAGAAGTTTACCTGACAATAACAATGTTTATTTTATCTTGAACAATCAAAAATGTAAATACATAATTAGATCATAAATACAACAACATTGCGTGAAGCGCTTATCCTCCCAGTTTTAGAAATAACTCCATTTAAAGAATGGAATTTATAGACTTTACAGTACCTAAAAATTGGAAAAGATAGATATAGTAATAAGCTGGTTGTCAGAAAAACAAGTGCATTCAACATAGAAACGTGATGAATACCATCAAAAATCTCAAATTACAAATATAAATAGTCATCATGGAAGTCTATGGTTCAAAGTTTGTATATCCTGCGCATTTAGAGACAAACGAAATAACTTCGTTATTACTCCTATCAAATGTTTCTACATTATTAACATTAGCCCTAATATGGGAAACTACCCTAACACGCACCTTCAAGCAAAACGCAATAAACATGATCATTTATCATGATAAATTTAATATTTACATAGCCCTTACATAGAAGCACAAAGTTTATACTTCCTTTAACTTGTGAAATAAGCGCAAAAAACAATACTCCATCATAACTCCTAACAAACATATCAACTGTAATATTACTTTATTCCGTGTTCACGTACAGTACCAGCTAGTCACCGCTCCAAGGCCAAAGCTCACACTACCCGGCTGCCGGGATCTGTCGCCAACCCTTCTCCCTTGATGAACACAAGAGGAGGGAGAATTGTCCCGTTATAACTTTTAAGGGCAACGTTCCCCCCTACCTGTTTGTTTGCAGTCAGTGCTTGTCACTACACTATTCCCTCCCTTATTCAAAACTCACAGTTTACTATTAAAACACAATAGCTTATAGACACCAACATATACACCTATTTACAAAACAAAACTACCTTACAAATTAGAAATGTTTATTTAAACTTTTCTTCATTCAGCCAAAGCAGGCTTGAAATGGAATTGTCTGTGCTCTGTTCCGGGCTGGGTATAGACATACTTCTTCATCTGTGTTGACAGCCACTGCATTATTGTGAAGAGCCGGTGGAATTTCCACCACCTGCCAGCGTTCACTCGTGGGATTGTTGCCAGTTGCTTGAGATTCCAAAGAATCTGTCGTCACCAGCCTTGTACCTTCACCTTTATTCTGACCAACCAGTGACAGACCACCCTCTTCTCGTGGTGAATCTCGGGCTGAGTACGGTGTAAGTCTATTGAAGTGAACCACAGGGCGTTTTCTTGGGTTTAGTGTGTATTGAATACGGTACGTCACATTTTATGATAATCTTTTCCTGACAACGTAGAGACCCTGCCATGATTTGTACAACTTAGGAGTCAAGCCTTCCCTTATTGCTGGTGTGTATAACCACACTTTGTCACCTACTTCATATGCTTTCCCAGAGCAGCGGCGGTCATATACATCTTTTTGTCTTTCCTGTCCCACTTTAAGATTTTTTCAGACTTGTTCATATGCAGATTCTAAGTGATTACGAAGATCCATTGTATACGATGTGGGTGTAGCATCTTCCTCTCCTTGCTCTGTTGGTCTTCCATACACTATATTGATTGGTAAACGAGCTAGTCTTCCAAACATAACCTCAAAAGGGGTGTGTTTGATGGTTTCGTGTACACTCGTACGGTATGCCATCATTAGCCGAGGCAACTTTATGTCCCAGTCATTTTGGTTTTCATTTACCCACTGAGACATCATGTCCAGTAACATACTGTAACGTGGGGGGCGCACGTGACCTGGGAGGGTCACAGGCCGTTCACACGTGGACGTGTGAACCACGAATTCTTTTAAAGA
>CABFVX010008143.1:12715-23117 GCA_902151425.1 Timema shepardi | reverse complement strand
GGGCAGGCAAGTGTCGCTCCAACCTTAAAATTATTTTAATTAACTTATTGATGATAAAAAATTGGAAGTTTGATTTATGAAAACATAACGGGTCGATAAAGGCTCGTATTTATTTGTTTCATTACTACTCTTTTTTGTAGCACCGTGTCTTACTACCCGTTCAGGTTGTACGCCTATGCACTAATTACGCTAATGTGTTAGGGATGAGGAAGATTGAGTTTAGAAGAATTGCGCCCGTGGGAGTGGAAAACTATTTATGAAAAACCGCCCTCAGTGCAACCGACTGGTTTCGAACACTGATCTCCTTGTCATCGGCAGTCTACTCTGTTGCGAGAGTAGCACATTAGATGGTGTGAGCACCGAAGATCTTTTGATGATGTTTCTGGTTTTAACGCCCTCAGGAGAAACTAATCTTATGTATAAACGTTGACTTTTGGATATCTACACTATCTCGATTATATTATACTTCTATTTAATCAGTTGACATTAATTTATAGAAATACTAATGTAAAATTTCCTGTTTTGGCAAATTTTCCAACACAAAATGTTCCGTCTCACATCTCTAAGAGCGGCTCGATTCCAAACACAAGACGACCAGAATGGAATGGGGCATTTTCTTATGAGAAACTGTTCCATTACATTCGGGTCTAGGTATTCTATTTGGTTTTGAGGTGCGCAAGTTTTGAATATGAATATTCTCCCCCCCCCCCTTTTTTTGCTATAAAAAATAACTTTTTTTTATGAGAAATTGAGGACCGCTTTCCCCCCAACCTTCACATCTCTAATTCTAGCCCATACCTAATAATTTTGGGTTGTGTCTAAGCTTCGTTTATCTGCTGGTTCAGAAGACTTCTCTACCACTCAGCTAAGGGGCCGTAATGCATGATAGAAGCACCTTTACACACCCCTGGTTAAGATCGAGCAAGATTACGAAGCAGATACTTCATAGTTGCACCTATATTTGCGCGCTAAGCATTCCTTTGCGAGCTTATTGTACTCGACTTTAACCTTCGATCAGCTGTTTACTTGCCTCCCCACTGACTCCTTCCGGCTTTAAACCATCTCTAGATTCACCCTCATCATCACGTTCCCTAAACTTGAAGCCGCGATCAGCCGGTTCTGGCTCCAGTGTGATCACTGATAATATTTTTTTTTATTGGTCGGTACTTAGCGCTATTAACTACTTAAAATCTAGAATGTGTCTAAAAATATTATACTGTTAAGGTGGGGTGCTAGTGAGCGCGAGGAAATGGCTGAACAAATTTTGACAAACGAGCTCTCATTTTAACGGTTAGGAGTTCAGGATGTTGGGGAAAAATAGTATTTTTACAGGTAGACCAGATTATCACTATGGAAACCGTTATTTGCTGCATGGCTGTAAGTCTCTAAGTAAAATACATATCTTTGGCTAAAAAATAATAATCGAATCTTTATTTATTGTTGATCCAAACACAGTCATCACATCTTTCAATCTGCAATAAATAAATATATATATATATATCTTTAGATGCTGATTTCACTTTAGATGTTGGTCAAAACACATCTAAATTGAGATTGCCTGGACTGTGGAAGCATTTATTTATTATTGGAATGTTGCCATCGTTAATTTGCATTTAAATCAATCATATCGATCATAATTCGCAAATTAAAAAGTCAAGTTGTCAGTTTCATGAAAATATGCTATGTTATACGTTTTGTTTCGCGTATGAGCTATAAAAATGTTTAAATATGTTTTAGTATGTATTATAAAATCAAAAACGATACAATGATCTTGAAATATGTTTAAAAATATTTATTATAATTATCTAAATATGGGTTTTGGCGTTCTTCTTCTTCCTTTTTTTTCCTTTCAAAAAATTAGTTTTCATATTCATGTTATCAAATAGTAACACAATACAAATACAGTAAGTTCAGTTATGTTTCCATGTTGCTACTAAATTTTGAAGGGAGGATATTTCAAAGTAATGTCTTGTGTGTTCCATATATATTTTCAAATTCTCTCTCTCTCTGACACTTTCTCCCTCACACACACACACCCTCTCTCACACAGACTCTCCACTCACACACACACACACACTATTAAACAATCTTTCACACATTATATTTATCACACTCGCTCTTACAGTCTCTTTAAACTCATTCGCTTTCTCTCAAACTCTTGCACTCTTTCAAACTTTCTCTCATACGCGCTCACATTTTCCCTCTCTCTCTCTCTCTCTCTCTCAAACACCCTCTCTGTTTCAAATACCCTCTATGTCTCTAATACCCTTTCTGTCTCAAACACCCTCTTTGTCTCAAACACCCTCTTTGTCTCAAACACCCTCTTTGTCTCAAACTCTTTCTTTGTCTCAAACTCTCTATATGTCTCAAATTCTTTATCAAACTCTCTCTTTCTCAAAATCACTCTTTCCCTCAAATACTTTCTCACTCAAATTCTCTCTCTCTAACTTTATCTCAATCAAACTATCTCTCAATCTCTTTCTATTAAACTATCGGTCTCAATCTTTCTCACTCAAATTCTCTCTCTCTAACTTTATCTCAATCAAACTATCTCTCAAATTCTCTCTTTCTATTAAACTATCAGTCTCAATCTTTCTCTCTCAAAGTTTCTTTCACACGCTCTCATATTTTTTCTTTCTTTCACACATTCCCTCACACACTTTATCAGGCACTCTCCCTCACATACTCTCTCACTCTTTCTCTCATACACTCTCACTCTCTCTCATACACTCTTTCTCTCTAACATATAATAATAATAATTAAGTATCTAGTCAAACCCACCATGTTTATATATATATATATATATATAGCCATTATGATATTGATGTTCACTGGCAAAATGTATTTCACACGTCGCTATTATATCCATTTAATAATACAATAGGCCTAGCTAAAAAAATATGCATGTAGAGTTAACATTGCTTCAGTCCAGTAACTTTAGGCGAAAATCGGGCTTCACTTCATAAAAATTCCAAGTGAGTGAGCTGAATATTGGTTTCCACTTTCACTTTGCCTTTCTAAATAAGTTGTCAAAAGTTTCCATATTCGATTGCACAATTTTACCGCGCGTAAAAGGTGCTGAAAATTGTTTTTTTTTTGTTTTTTTTTTCGCTTAATATCTTCGCTTCTATTAATTTTATAACCATGAAAGATACTAACAAAGAAATAAGATCGGGAATAGACAGACGTACAAAAAAGGTGGTTTTGTGATCTACTGAGCTATTGTTTTTTCTCGTAGAATTAAGAATATAGGTTTGTTGAGGTAAAGCTGTATGTAGGAGGTATGTCAATTTGTTTTTAGAAATAATGTAACTATCTCGCACCAGTTGTGCCATCTATATTCATATGAAACAACTAACAGTACTTTGTACTTTCCAAAGATACCCGAAGTTTTCCAATTTTGACTTTAGGCCAAACGACTTTCGTGAAAGTAATTTTTAGGCCAACTGCCGCGTCCACATAAAAACTTCAAAAACACTGCCCTAAACTCACGCTCATTAGCACCCTACCTTAAGATCCAATCTTAATACATATTATTTTGTAATGTGGTTCGTGTGTGTGTGTGCGTGCGTGCGTGCGCGCGCGCCTGCCTGTATATACTGGGGAAAACATTTTCTCTGGAAAAGTCTGGTAATTTTAAAGTATAGTTTGGCTTGGTTGGACACCCTGCTAACAGTTTTGAACTCAACATGCATGGATATTTTTCTAATATTCACTACCCCGTTTTTTATGTTTGTGTACATTCTCTACAATCAGTAACACATATAGGTTCTCATCTTCAACAAACGATGCTTTTGACACAAATACTTGTTGGAGCGGGTTTGCTTGTTATAAGTCATCTTTACCGAGCATGTGTCGTTATCACTCATCACTGAGCGAAGTCTATTACCAGCGCACTTAGGACCAATCCTAAACACACCTAATAAATTCAAGGCCTGTGGTTTTTACATTGTAATATAATCAATTAATTCTTAATATCAGATATCATTTCCATAATAATATCAGATCTTATTTCCAAACGAGCTTTGATTTTTCCCTTTTAACTTGGGAAAAATGCATGTTTGTAAGAATAATAATAATTAGAGTAACACATTTTTTCAGATTTAGGACAACGTTTTGAAAAACGAATTTCAACCAACTTTGTTTTTATAAGAAATGGTTACTATTTTCCCTCGACCCATACAAACCTGTTCATGTGTTTCTACAATTTTAAAACTGGTTGAGCAGTAAAAGATCCATGTAAAAAGTAAAAATCCAATGTTTTGCAAGATCACGATTTTTAAAACTGTTGAATTTACTAAAAAGTGGGCTAGTATAAGAATAAGAAAGTGTAATTTGGAATGTGTGTGTGTGTGTGTGTGTGTGTATATATATTTGTGTTGTTGTTTTTTAAGTTTAGTGAACCAACATTTTGCAAAAAATAAATAGTTTCATTCGGTGTGAACCAGGGGCGGATCCAGATCATTTTCACAGGGAGGTCATAATTATAAATAAAGGGGCGTTCAAGTATTACGTAAGCACCATAGAGGCGCGGGATCAGAACAATGCTTACGTAAGATAGAGAATGACGGGCAAAATTGAGGGAGGGTGTTCTTCGGGCAGCAATGAAGATGGTGAGTGGCTAAACGAGGAAGAGTTGGAGAAGCCTATAGATTTAAGCCAAAGTTTGAGTGATCTAGCCCCCACAAATAGAAACATAATAATTGAAAGTGTTGACACGTAGATAGGCCTACAAGGAAGGATCTTGGTCATCGGAATAAATGGAGTATAGGGTGGTTTCTTTGTAAATATAAAGTTGCCGAACCCTTCCTTCCCCTCTGACAATACGTGTATTAATCACATCTTGTGAATGTGTGGAATACCAGGCCTTCACCGTGGTTCGGATTCCACGTTAAACTGTAGGTCCTCCATTTCATCTCACAATCATCCTACCATTACACGTCAGCGTAAGTGCATATAAACCGAACGGGTAGTAAGACGGGTGCTAATAATAATGTAAATATACTATTCATGTATCCATTAATATAATACTTTTTTATAACTTCAATTAAATTAATAATATTTAGCACCGCGTCTTGCTTACCCGTTCGGGTTATACGCTTTAAGTACTAATTACTCTAATGGATTAAGAATTGGGAAGGTTGAATTAGAGGAAGTTAACCCGCATATGCGTGGAGGGAGAGTGGAAAACCATTTAGGAAAAAAACCTCCAGTTCACCCGACCGAGATTCGAACCTCAATCTCCCCGTCCTCAGCAGTAGAGCTCAACACGACAAGGGCGTTAGCCAACTACGCCACCGAGGCAGGTAACTTCAATTAAAAATAAATTAAAATGTTGAACTAATAAAAAAATGTTCTAACTTGTTTTAATTTTACCTGTTCAATAGATTCAAATTTGTTATATACCAGTGTTAATTGTCAATTATTTCGCAATATTAATTTACATCTCTATGTTAATAATTACCAGCAATATATAAATTGCATGAATTTTTAATTTTCTTATCATCCCTTCTCAGGCTATAGGTAAAATTGCATTAAAAAAAGAATGGTTATTCCTGTGGACAAATTTTAAAAAAGTTGACAAATCTTACGTAAGCAAGAGAGAGAGGGGCGGTCAGGCATTTGCATATTTTTGCTTACCAGAGGGGAGGAGGGGCTATAAATGTTCAAAAATGTGATTACGTAATACTTGAATGCCCCCTTATGTACTAATTACGCTAGCGATTTTAGGAATGAAGGTTGTATTTATAGAAGGTGTACCCGCATTCATATGGAGGGAGAGTGGAAAACCATTTTGTACCTTAGTACTCCCGACCGAGATTTGAACCTCGATCTCCCCATCATTGGCATTCTATCCTACTGCTAAGAGTAATGCCCTAGATCATGCGACCACCGAACCGGGTTATAACTACTGTTATTAGTTTTGTAATCTGCACAAGTAAAGGATGGAAGATCATTTTATCAACTTAAATCTTTCATAAATAGATTTCCAGCTATTGTTTAACCATTTACAAGCATTTTTATCTTGCCACTAGAATATAGAAGATATGTTTTAAGTGGACTTAATAGCGACGTAATCATTGATACAGTAGCCCCGTGGCTTCTTTGGTGCTGAGTGACAGCTGACGGCTTTGAAAAGTTACCAGGCCAAATTATGTATCCCTACGCCGAACCATATGCTCTGCAAAATTATGGGTTTAGCAGCTGTCATTTCTGACAGTCAAAATTTAGGTATATACCTAAATGTTGACTGTCAGAAGTCAGCTGTGAACTGTCAGTCAGCACCAAAGAAGACACGTGGCTACTGTAGCTTAGCGGAAATAGACTCGTGATTAAATTTACTAATAATAAAAATACAAACACTTCACACACCACCGCTTTATCTCACACTGAAAAATGCAGTATTTTCAATGGTATTTATGAATATACAGTATGGTAAGAGCCGTCAAATTTGAAGTCCCAAGGAGGTTGGACATGCCAGTCCAACCCTGATCCGATATAATACAGTATACCCTTTTAAACAGTGCTGGATTTAAGGGAGGGAGATCGGGGCGATTGCCCTTGGGCCCCCACAAAACTTCACAAGAAAGAAAACATAAAACTCTAACACGTTTTCTGCAAAGAAAGCGAGGAAAGTTTGTATGTAATTAGCGTTTTTTATGAATTCTCTATATAGCTTTTTCCCTTTTACTTAGTTACTATTAAATTTGTGTGAAATCAAACAGTTGCTTAATTTTTACCTTTCCTCAGTCCTGATGTAATTTACATGGGTCTCTGTGGGCCCCCGCACTGTATGTCAACCCGAGGCCCCCCACAGACGTAAATTCGACATTGTTTGTTAGGGGGCGGCCAGACTGAGCGCGCGAGCGACTAAAATATAAAATAGAACACATTGGTTGTAATGGGAGGTGGCCAGACTGGAGCGAGCGACTGAGCGCGCGCGCTTGAAAGATAGAACTGTTTCTATTTTTCAAGCGCGCGCGCGCTCGACCCGGTACAGTCTAGTTTACAGGCGCTAGGTAATATTATTCTATGTTGGTTCATTTAGTGCTGGGAAACTTTTCATTTTGACATGATATTTGACTTTTTTCTATCAGTGATGGATTTAACACACTTGCTATTAATGGCCTAATCTAATTGGTAAGACCATAAATATATGTAAGCCCGATATGTTAAAATACTTCAATATTATAATCAAAGTAGGTCTTTACAAATAATAATCACCATTAGTTTGGAGAGTATGAAAAAACCACAACAATAAATAAGTTTTAAGAATCACCTTCAGTTCACTGATCCTTCGAACCTTTACCTCCCAGTCAAAAGCTATGGAGTGCAACGCCCCATTCCGCCACTGGTGCGGCTAATCTGATTTTAAAACACTTCAGTACATTAAAAATATTTGTTGTAAGAATTTTCGAGGAGCAGAGATGTACCAAGTGTCTTTGACAGAGACATCTTCTCTAATGAACTAGGGTCTGCTAATTACGCGCTCGCCAGTGTGGCCACCCAGTCGCTTGCGCGCTCGCTCGCACGCTTGTCAGTCTGGCCGAACCCTAAAACGTATGATCTAATATAAAACAAAAAAGTACTAAAGTGCTCCGCTATAGTAAACTATGAAGGGAAACCACTAGTTTTAGAAATAAAGACAAGAATATCAGTGGTGTACTGAGGGAGGGTAAGAGGTTAATTACCCTCACCCTCCCAGAAAATATCAAAATTGTAATTTATTGTATTGCTTGTCAATGCTCAGGCTAGTAGCTTTTTGGAGTAGGTAATATACAAGTAATAGCACAGCCCCAATTATGTTTTAACCTCTATAATTGCTTCATTAGAGATTAAATGTTTAAAATATCCTTTCAAATTTCGAGAGTTTAACCGCAGGTAGCCCGCATTCCCCGCCCCCAGCCCCCGTTTTATCTCCCTCCCCATATCCGCCCCCCTCCCCATAAAAATACGTTATTGCCTTCCAAGGTTTGGGAGATTTTCCAAGACCACGGTATAAAATGTACAGCTTACGACTTAACTTAAATTCATATATTCATACGTCCAGTCTCGTAATTTGTAGCTGTTACTTTTAATAACGATTCGTTAGAAATATTGCCCACTTCAGTGGCTGAATGGTCTAAGACTATTAAGGCGTCACTCTCGTGCTAGACTGGGCTTCTGATCCCGGTCGGATGTACCGGGTATATTTTTTCTAAATAGTTTACCACTCTCCTTCCACGCAAATAGCTAGATTACCTATAAAATTCTTCCTTCCTCAGCCCAACTCCATTAGAGTAATTATAATATCTTCATATAACCTGAACAGGTAGTGAGACGCGGTGATACTTAAAAAAAATGTTTTTCATATTACGTTAAAATGGTATCATTGTTGACTACAAAACTTTGTGTTTGTATTTTCTCTAAGTTCCTTTCTACTGGAATCATTCTCTCTCTCTCTCTCTCTCTCTATATATATATATATATATATACACACACACATTCGTACTGAGTGCCTGCTTTGTCTCGATGTGCAGGTGACTCTGACCTTGATAGGGTCAGTAGTCTTGTTCGGCCTCCTCATTTCTCTGTTATGCGAGAGCACGCCACAATTTCCGTTCGTCACAGCCGCTAAAGCTGTTTGGCGATAAGGTACGCGTATGGTATATGTAGCATCATTCGTCCGTTACATTCGCTTTGATATATTCACGTTATTGATAAGCATTTTGTTCTTAGAACACGTTAAATGCTATTTGCAAACGTCGTTGAACTCGGCACATAAATAAATATTAGGATTTTGATATGAACAAGGTTAGATCCAGGCCCTGTTGTTGAGAGGCGATTGGTTTTCATAAGGCTCTTATACGTATAAAATTAATCATTTTAACCAAGCAAGATTTTGATTCATAATAATTTTAATAACAATATTGCTAGCATATAAAAATAATTCTAATTAATAATTAAAAGACAACTTTTGAGAAAAAACAAGATTTTGACTAACAAACTTGTAATTTTAATAGAAAAAAAACTTCAAACAAAAAGTCACTGTCACAATAAAAGTAAATATATGTACATGGGCCTAAATTGTTTTATTAGGTATTAATAGAAAATAATTATGTTGATACAAATAATTATCATAATAAACTTAGTACTCTAATAATTAATGGATAGTTTTAGTTTTAAGCCACTTGCGTTTCTGCACATTATAGAGTTAAGTTGAAAGAGGTAATTTAGGAGATAGGGTGAGGGAGGTGGTCAGTAATTTTTTACAACATTAAGATATTGGTTTAAATACTTACTATTACTATACAAACCTATTTTTTGCGGTCAAAATTGATTACATTTTTAGAGGTATTGATATTATCTATCAAGAATGACAGCTAAAGGTACATTACCTGATGTATTAATACGTTAAAGTAGATCTAGTAACTTTTCTAGCTGTCGAATAGGGGTCTTTCTTTGAAAATTGGACTGTAGTAAAATTCTAACAGAAAGGACCTTTTAGAGATTGCGGTTAACATTCTAGTATATAATTAGCGTGATTTTATAGGAATTGATACTATTTCTCAAACGAGGAGGGTGAAGAGCATATGATTCAACGTATGGATGTATTAAATTGGTTTTATCAACTTTTGTAATTGGCAGACACGATCCTTCTTACCAAAATAATACTATATATATTATCGAGCAATGTATGTGCCTTTTTTTTTTTTTATCACCGCGTCTTACTACCCATTAGGGTTATACACTTTTGTAATAATACCACTAATGAGAAAGGGATGAGGAAGGTTAAATTTAGAGGACTTTCACTTACCCGCATCTGCGTGGGGAGAGAGAGAGCGGAAAATCTATTAGGGAATAAAACATCCTTGGTAGGCCTACAACCGACCGGAATCGAACCGCGATCTCTCATTCATCGACAGTCTAGTATATTGCTATATTAGCGGCTTATCTCATTCATCGATGGTCTAGTATATTGCTATATTAGCGGCTTAGACCATGCGTCCACTTTAACGGGTATTGCGCAAGGTTGTCTCAATACTGAGTTACAATTCTTACATGTGAAATATCCTGTCAGTTTGATCTATATCATCAATATTGCAGCTGTCTCCCCTGGAACTATTTAATATTACTAAGCGTCTTACTATCCGTTCGGGTTATACGCACTTACGCTAATGTGAAATGGTGGGATGATTGTGAGATGAAATGGAGGACCTACAGTTCCACGTGGAATCTGAACCACGGTGGAGGCCTGGCATTCCACACATTCACAAGTTGTGAAAGACTGTATTAACTGTTCATACGTTAGAAGAATACGTGTATCAGGAACAATCTTGGATCGCCGTACTTCTCTTTGCTGTGATATCTGATAAGCAGTAAGAACTATAGAACCTAGCATCACCTGCACCTGGGGGGGGGG
>CABFVX010008143.1:0-11923 GCA_902151425.1 Timema shepardi | reverse complement strand
GGGGGGGGGGGGGGGGGGGGGGGGGGGGCTAAGTCCCTTGTGTCGGGCACGAGTGACGCGGCGTGTCTGCGGCGCAGCAAGTGACGCGCATGTGGCGTGCCTTGCCTCGCAGCGAGCGAGCGGCAGCCATCATTGCGACATGGTAGATCATCCGACCAAGATGAGGGACGACCCGGAGTTCAACATCGCGTTCGTCCAGCTGGTAGAGGAGCACAGGTGCCTGTACGACTTCACCATCGACGACTACGCTAATAGGGTCAAACAGGATGAGGCGTGGCAGGGGATAGCCGCGCAACTCGGCGAGGACGGTGAGGTGCTATGGTCAGATTCTGATAGGAAGTAAACTTTGTTGACAGTAACAAATGTTAATTTAAAAAATGTCCAATTATTTAATCAGTAGCTGTCACTTTTATTATTATATTATAATAATGATAATAGTAGCCTACCTACAAATAATTATAATATTATAGTACCTAATGATAATGATCTTGTCACCGGACTAGATGAGCATGCCATTTAGTCCGCGTGCCTCAATGTTGTAGGTTAGAAAAATCGAGCATCGGGCTCACAGGGGCATGGAGTTTTACATCCTCTCCCCACGCTAAATGAGTGTTTATTCCTTCTCCTGGTCGGTGACCTGGCAGTCTAGGGGTAAGGTGTCAGACTTCTGTGCTGGCGGCCGGGGTTCAATCCTCGGTCCCGGCAAAGATTAATCTGATTACCAAACCCTTCCTTCACCTCTGACAAGACATCTTGTGAATGTGGAGAATGCCAGGCCTCCACCGTGGTTTGGATTCCACGTTAAACTGTAGGTCCTCCATTTCATCTCACAATCACCCACCATTACACATTAGCGTAAGTGCGTATAACCTGAACAGTTAGTAAGACGCGGTGCTAATAATAATAATAATAATTTCTTCTCCTAAGCTACTCTCCCAATCCCTACCATCTAGATAAAGTCGTCAATAAGTTTGGTACTAGCCTGGACATAAACGCCCGTCTCCCTAAGTCTGGTTTACAAATGGTGGTAGGTCGGGGTTCAAATCCTGACCGGGAGTACTGAAGATGCAGTTTTTCTAAATGGTTTCCAACTCTGCCTCCACGTAATATGAATATGCTACCTCATCCTTACTCCACTAGCGTGAGTGACTGTGGTTAGCCGGTCATGCAGGACCAAGAGCACGGAATCAGGTTATTAGCCCCTGTGTTGCCATATACTTGGCTATTCTGTGTTTGTGATATTACTTATCAATCCCGTGGTTGTAACTGTAGCGAGAAACAAACACGTGCTGAACCTGTATCTGTGGTTACAATTGAACATCACCCCTGGTTCGATTCCTGGAGGCGCCCACGGAGATATGTACGGATTTGTTATTTTTTCCACTAAACACTTGGTGGGTGTGTGATTTTAATCATATTTTCTAAGGATATTTTAGTTTCTAAGCCGTGTGCTTAGAAAGTTCACGTTAACCACCTTAATGGGTTAAAACTAGCAACGAAAGCCGGCAGCTCGGGTAACGGCGTTTGTTTCGTGCGGTCGTACATTGTTGCCAAGTCTTGGGTGGGAGAGGGACAGACAGCTTCACGGTTAGGCGTTCAACACGATGCTCGCTGCTACGCTACGAGATGTTTAATGAGTACAAGCAACCTAGCAGTCAAGAGTCGTTTTGTGTTACCATGCTGACATGACGTCACATCCGGCAAAAAAACAACTAATGAATGAAGATGTAATTATTTATTCTAAAATAATTAAAATTAATCTAAGGACTTTCAAAGAACAGTGGTTATCATCGTGCAACCGGCCACTAGTTGATCAGGATTTGAAGGTACCTGTTGATTTATTGTTAAATGAAATATACACTGGTGTTTCGACCAAGACACCGGATGTCTAACCAGTCTGGTTCGCTGCTACTCGAATAAGAGTCTCTCTTTTTTCACAGTGCCGACACATCCCCTAGCGGCGATAGCAAAACACTTTTATCACTTAGGAAGCAACATTCCCATAAAACCATTTATATTGTAATAATTATATACTTGTGCATTTTAACTAACAATGCTACTTGTGTATTATCTTTATCATTACTTTTTATTTTGCTCGTGGCCCGCTATGTTTGATGTATTATGCATATTGGCCTACCCTGAGCTACAGGGTGTTACCGTCACTGTACCCCACTTTGAGATCATCATTTCCTTCTTTTAGTTACCATCCGTCTTTTTCCTCTCTTGTTATCCTCCTTTCGTTCATCTTTCTATTTCAGTCTTCATTCCTCAACATCTAAACTCCTTCCTATCTTTATTCCCGTCCAAATTCATCTATCCTCCATTCTCCGTTTATTATATCCTTATGTTATCCTTTCTTTACTCTCCCTCTCACAAGCTTCCGTTTTCCTGCTGGCCACACCTTATATTCTTTTTCGCCTACTCCCCTCCCATCATATATCCATTCTCACCCATGCCTACTCCTATTTGAATAGCCTAATAACTAAGCCTGTGCGACTCCATACTTTTCAGTTTCGAATAGAATCCTAATCTTGGCTAACTTAGTCGATTAGAATCTGATTGAATCTCATGCTAAGTTAATTTTATCGAATCTATTCTTAGACGAATCCCATTCTTATAAAAAAAATGGATCGATTATTCTATTTTTTAAATCGATTTAGATCCGAATCGAACTGTTTATAGGCTTACTATGTTATTGCTTCAAATCAAATCATTGTTGAATATTTTACTAAGTCTTGTTACCAAATCCAATCTAATAATAAAATATTTCAAAAAAGGTTGATAAACATTTTCTACATAAAAATAAAATATAGTAAATAAATATTTCTCAACGTGAAAAATCAAATGAAGTTCAAACCACTTTTTTAATCTTAGTGTAGAGGTCGGTTAGTATCTAATAAAATGTGGGCCTCGCTACTATAAAAATATAATATAATTATTTGCTGTGCCAAACAACTTACCCACGTGTGATTCCTTTACGATCTGTATAACTCAAGTTAGTTTCTCTATTCACTCTACCACAAAAATTGTTTCCGGTCTGATGATATTAATTTGTTAAGTATGAATGAATTAGATTCGAATTTTGAGCTAAACCCATCGAATCCGAATCTAAGATTTGTTAAGATTAGAATCTAATCCGAATCTTCCAATATTAAGATTCAAAATTTCGAAGGTTCGCACAAGCTCACTAATAACCCTTTGTTAAATGTTACAAACTAAGGATTAATATTATGACTCATACACACGGTATGTTTTCTCACTTAATTAATTAGAGAAACCTGTATTGAAACAACTATGGCAACTATCATGAAATAATCAGGGAAGTATCTACTATTTAAAAAAAACTTGCATTCGTACTCATTGTTTTCATTCTTGTTTTGTGAATAGTTAGCGCAAACAACAAAAATAGCATTCGTACTCATATTGTTTTCATTCTTGTTTTGTGAATAGTTAGCGCAAACAACAAAAATAAAGTTTCTTTCATAAAAAAATAAGATTAATTCCGCTTCCTTCAAACTTTTTTGTTCTCGCTTCCCCCAACCCTCTCTATCTATCTCCCTGCCCGCTCCCCCAATAAACAGATATATCTCGTCTTAATCCTGTTCGAAAGACAAGTAAATCACTGTTTGATTTGTTAATGTATGTCTCTCCTTTGCAAGTGTCTGAACTAAAACTTAGCCGAAAACTATGACCTGCGCTAGTACCAAATTACGTTCAAGTTTTACAGATAGTTTCTGGTTTTGCTAATAGTCATCATGATAGTTGGTCGCTCACATGGTAATACTTGACTTGTATTGAATTCAGTACGAAAACATCGCTCGTCTGTATAAGACACAAGTAGGTGTTTGTCGCGATAGTTGATTGTTTGATGTCTCATCCCTCCAGTTGTGAACTGCAAGGAGCGCTGGCGCAACCTCCGAGGCTCCCTGCTGAGACACATGAAGCACCAGGCCGCGGGAAGTAGGGCCAAGCACAAGAAACCTTACTACCTTGCGCCCTACCTGGACTTCGTCGTCCCCTTCACCAGGTCGAGGAAGAAGAAGAGCCGCTCAAACGTGGACTCTGAGGAGACAGACGTTGAGGAAGGGTCGCTTCAACCCCGGGAGGAGGAGACGGACGTGGAGGACTACGACGTCAAACCGCCGAGAGGGCTGTTGGTGGAGACCCAAAGAAGAAACGGCCCAGAGATCTCGATCGATGAAGTCCGCAGCTACGCCTCTGAAAACTTCCTCCAGCCCAAGAGGGCGAAGGTCGTATATACCCCAGTTGGAGACGCTGAGGCTGACTTGGATTTCTTTAAGAGTTTGCTGCCTGACGTCCGCGTCATGACGCCGGTACAGAAACGACGTATGAAGATCGGCGTCATTCGAGTGATAGACGAGATTTTGGAACCGAATCTGGGCTGATCGATGACCGTATACTCTTCCCTTCCACATTGAGTGCGATCCAAGGAATACCACTCCCTCTCAACCCCAAGTCATGTTTGTTGACGCCATCACCACCTCAGTTCCGTAAGGAAATTCTGCCTCTACTTTACGAGGCAGGAAAAAAAAAGATGTAGCTTGGATGATTAGAAGAAAGTGGGCAGATGCCGTCTGAAATATGGCACCATATTGTTATAGGTTTCACCCCTCATCCCCTCCGCTAAGTAGAGCTTTCAACTCTACGTGTTTTGAATATATTTATACCCGTCCTAAGACTGATCATTCCTGTCGCCTTGATATTTGAGCCGAAGAGAGACAAGCTTAACAATTACAATACTCACAAAAATGGACCACAAAGTGTAAAGTAATAGACCACAAGATGGAAATGTGTTTGAAATCGCAAGTAGTGGCCATTCTAGCTGGTGATCCTTTGACTTGTATACATCCCATAATGTTTATAGTTGATATTCATAATACTCATGTGGGTATATTAAATAAATTAAAACCCTGTTTATACTGCCATTAATTTATTTAAAAAAGCTCTTAGAAGTGATGGACCCATGTAAACCCTGTTACTGCGTAGGGCTGGTTTATCTGTCTTGGATGTTTTGGTTAATTTGAGTATCAATTCCAATGGGGGCACAACATTGGTTTGGAAGGAAACATCAACTGTACTACAGTAGCCCCATGGCTTCTTTGGTGCTGACTGACTGCTATCTCACAGCTGACTTCTGACAGTCAAAATTTCTATAAATACCTAAAATTTTACCATCAAAAGTGACAGCTGCTAAACACATGTTTTTGCAGATCATCTGGTTCGGCATAGGGATAAGTAATTTGGTCTGGTAACTTTTTAAAGCTGTCAGTCAGCACCAAAGAAGCCATGGGGCTACTGTACTATTGCATTATGCTTGGATAGCGACACACAACACAAAATACACATTTTTGTTATAAATTGACACTTAAATAAAACACTGTGGTAATGATTTTCTTTGTGCACATTGTTCTCCGTTCTCCATTTATCTTTACACTTGTTTTCCACCATCCTCTTTAAAAGGTGCAATTCATTATGTAATTATTAGAAACCCACTTTTGTGTCCGAATGGTCTAAGGCGTCTCTCTCTCAATAGACTGCATTATCGATGACAGAGACCGCGGCTCTAATTCCGATCGTGTGTACTAAGGGTGGTGTTCTCAATTGGTTTTCCTCTCTCTGGGTACACTTCCTTCAGCCTTAATAATCCCTAACACAGTTTCCTTCAGCCCTTGTCCTCAACAAAGTTTCCTCCAACCTTCTTTGTCACTAACACAGTTTCCTCCAGCCTTCCTCGTCACTAACACAATTTCCTCAAGCCTTCCTCGTCACTAACACAGTTTCCTCCAGCCTTCCTCGTCACTAACACAGTTTCCTCAAGCCTTCCTCGTCACTAACACAGTTTCCTCAAGCCTTCCTCGTCACTAACACAGTTTCCTCAAGCCTTCCCCGTCACTAACACAGTTTCCTCAAGCCTTCCTCGTCACTAACACAGTTTCCTCCAGCCCTTGTCCTCAACAAAGTTTCCTCCAACCTTACTCGTCCCTAACACAGTTTCCTCCAGCCTTCCTCGTCAATAACACAGTTTCCTCCAGCCCTTGTCCTCAACAAAGTTTCCTTCACACTTACTCGTCCCTAACACAGTTTCCTCCTGCCTTCCTCGTCCCTAACAATGTTTCCTCCAGCCTTCCTCGTCACTAACACAGTTTCCTCCAGGCTTCCTCGTCCCTAACACAGTTTCCTCCAGCCTTCCTCGTCACTAACAGAGTTTCCTCCAGCCTTATTCGTCCCTAACACTGTTTCCTCCAGCTCTCTTCATCCCTAATACAGTTTCCTCCAGCCTTCCTTGTCCCTAACACAGTTTCCTCCAGCCTTCCTCGTCCCTAACACACTTTCCTCCAGCCTTTCTCGTCCCTAACACACTTTACTCCAGCTTTCTTCGTCCCTAACACTGTTTCTTCCAGCCCTCCTCATCCCTAACACTGTTTCCTCCAGCCTCCCTCATCCCTAACACAGTTTTCTCCAGCCTTCCTTGTCCTTTACACACTTTCCGCCAGCCTTCCTTGTCCTTTACACACTTTCCGCCAGCCTTCCTCGTCCCTAACACACTTTCCTCCAGCTTTCTTCGTCCCTAACACAGTTTCCTCCAGCCCTCCTCATTCCTAACACAGCTTCCGCCGGCCTTCCTCGTCCCTAACACAGTTTCCTCCAGCCTTCCTCGTCCCTAACACACTTTCCTCCAGTTATCCTAGTCCCTAACACAGTTTCCTACAGCCTTCCTCGTCCCTAACAGAGTTTCCTCCAACCTTACTCGTCCCTAACACAGTTTCCTCCAACCTTCTTTCGTCCCTAACACAGTTTCCTCCAGCCCTCCTCGTCCCTAACACAGTTTCCTCCAACCTTACTCGTCCCTAACACAGTTTGCTCCAACCTTCCTCGTCCCTAACACAGTTTCCTCCAGCCCTCCTCGTCCCTAACACAGTTTCCTCCAACCTTACTCGTCCCTAACACAGTTTCCTCCAACCTTACTCGTCCCTAACATAGTTTCCTCCAACCTTCCTCGTCCCTAACACAGTTTCCTCCAGCCTTCCTCGTCACTAACAGAGTTTTCTCCAGCCTTCCTCGTCCTTTACACACTTTCCGCCAACCTTCCACGTCCCTAACACAGCGTAATTAGTAGACCTACATATGCGTGTAGCCTGAACAGGTAGTAAGACGCCGTAAAAATACATTTTTTAGTGCCTTGTTTTACCATCCGCCTGAAATATACGCATTTTTTCACTTTAATGAGGTAAAGATGAGGAAGGTAGAATTTAGAGGGGAAATACACTTGAATGGTGAGAGAAGAGGAGATTGGAATTCCGACATCCCGGTCACTAACAAAGGGGACTTTATGTACTTGACATTTAGTCCGCGTGCCCACCAATTCGTGTAGAAATCACAGTTTCCCAATAATGATTACATGCTCAAAATGTTTCAAAAATGGCAAATGCAGCCTTTTAAACTGATGAAATAACTTCATTTGGTAAAATATACATTTGATAAATTAGTTTTATTTAGTCTGTTGTTTTGGTCTTTCATAAAACCCTTTTGTTTTGGTGATGCATCTTGTTTTTAAGGTTTTAGCATATTTTTATAAACATACCCACAATTTAAGTGTGTTGTGTATTGTTTGTGCTCTAGGATTTTGGTAGGAAGAATCTTTTAGAAACTAGAAGCATATTTTTTTCGATCAACACTAATTATATAATTATTATTCTATAGGTACTTGACATCATCCATCAAAAGTTGACAGTTAAATATCACATGACTTGACATATGGCAGTTTTAGTAACTTTCAAATATAGTTCATTTCAGTTTTTTCCAATACATCAAGCGTATCTGCTTTATCGTACCGAGTGACCCGCATTGTTAGCACGTGTACAAAGGCGTCAGTCTCATCTAGTCTGGCTTGTGGGCTACGAGGAAGTTCAGGGATTGAAACCCGGGCGGGTGTATGTATCAAGATTCATTTTCCTAAATGCATCCTCGACTCGAATGCGGGAACATTCATTACTGTCCTCATTCCTGTACGGTTTTCTAGTGGAAATATTCGAACAACCCGGTGTTTTCTTATAATAATAAGTTTATATACTGAAAGTAAAGAAAACATCGCCCATGTGTGAGGCGCATAAGTAGCTAATGTGTCGACTGTTGTAATCTTGTGTGTGGTCTTGTTATCATTGTTGTTTTATTCTTCCTGACCTACTTCTCGCTGTTTGATTACGTCATTTCGCGACTGTTCAGACTTCCATCAAAGGTTCGTAGATCGTACTCGACAGCGCCAGTGTCTGCGCTTGTTGCCGACGGTATAGGCAGGGCCGTCCTTGGGGGTATGCAACCGCACAGGGCCCCGTACTCGCTTAGGGGACAAAGGTAGATACAAGTTGGGGTGGGAAAATTTTAACCGCGCGCTCGTATAGTAGGCTCCCTGTATAGGTGATCTGGCAAATATCGTCAGATTGTAAAAACAAATAAAAACATAATCATGTGGTTAGATTTATTGAACTATTGTAGTGAAGCGAGCTCTCCATTTTAACTCCACCGACTTGCATTTTTCTGTGGTGTGTATGTATCACGATACCTTTTAACGTATTAACTTATTTGGCTCAAATTCGGCACGGTTGTTTTTGGTACCTTTATACATATTAAGTTCGTTGGGCAGGAGAATCGAACAAAGGGTTTGGGTAGAAATCGACCCAAATATGTATAAAAACATGGTTTCTAACATTAATTATTACATGAATATACCTTTAGGGCAGTTCTTGATACTTGATACTGCTGAAAACTGGTATATAGGTGCAAACTACTGTGATTAAATTAAACAAGAATTAAGTTTTTAATTATTTGAAAGGAGGGGGACGGTGAGGAAGTTAACTGGGGTCCCAGCAAACCAAGTTTACCCAGGAACTCACATCTGCTAAGAGCAGCCCTTGATGGAGGTGGAACACGACACAACTGAATGAGCTGGATACTACTTGTTCTTTAATTTCACATTCATACGATTTATTATTAGACTACTACACTTAAAGTAATAACCTGGGTTTCTGTTTTAAAATAACAATATAAAGCATAAATTATACATTGCCTGTAAAAAAAGGCCAACTGATCAATTTTGTCGATGCTTTGTGCTTTAGAATCAAAGTTTTAGAGGGGGGTGAACCCCTCCCTCACTGATCAAGAGATTTAAATTTGAATTCCGGTGGGCTCGTAACTAATGTTTGTGTGTTGCGATTAGTTTTGAATAAAATGTATGTGACATTATGACACCAGCGACACTGTCACCCCGACTAATTATTATCATTACGAGGAAAATGTGAATTTTGGAAGCATAGTTAGCATAATATATTGATTTAATGAACAATTTTAATATTTTATCAGTATAATTTGTTTATGTGAATTTATTGTATACTTTGGCCGCTCAACCAAATTTGATCAAACTTAAACCGTAGAACCTATCGTTAAGTATACTTACACTGTGCATCCACATACGTCAATGAGCTGTTGTGGTCGGACTGGACTGAGATGCAAATGATGTATTCTTTACCAACTCCATAAGCTGGACAGTTAGTTACACGTCCGACTAAAACCAGAAGGAGGAAGCCATTTCACAGTTAAGAAGAGAGGACTGTCTTGCTTGAAGCCGGACATGTGGCAACCCTACCGGTGGACCACCCAGTGGGGAAGAGGAGGGCGTAATTGAGGCAACCTATCTCCCTCAAAGACGGCAAATAAGTTAAATCAGTGGTTCTCAACCTTTTTAGTGACATGCAACCTTTTCACCACATGTCAGAATGTCATTCCCACCTCCAAGATTGCCTAACTCAAAAGTTGCATTCTGAATAATATACATATAATATTGAAAAAAATATGTTTTCCTATATTAGTACATAAATACATATTACTTTGATTATGTTTACTGTGGAGCTTTACATTTGAATTTAAAAAATACTGTTCAGCAAGTCCAGTGTGTCAAACTAAACAAATTGTTTATGCAAAGTCAGAAATATTGTAGTTTGAAGAAAAAGAAATCCAAACAGTTTTAGTCTGTAGTCTTAATACTCCTCTCCGACCGGCGAGACCCCCTGAGTTAAACAAAGCATCAAGTACAGCTCTAGATCCCCGAAGAGAGTTCGAATGTAGATTTTAAGACCAGGCTCGTAGGATTACGACATTATTCCAAAGCTATACCATTTAAAATATTAAAATTTCCCGTAAAATTCCCAATTAAAAAAAGTACAGAAATTATAGCTTAGATACATTAAATACATACATACATATATGCATGCATACACATAAATAAATACATACATACATACATACATAAATTTTGTTTGCACCACTGTTTTGGGATATTCGCCTAATTACATTATGTTTATAAGTTTGAGTAATATAGCAATTATTATAGGAAGTACATACGCATTTGCATGGAGGGAGAGCGAGAAACCATAAATAGGGGAAAAACTCTACGTCCAGCCGGTTTAACATAGTAAAAGTATAAAGGTGGGGATGTAAGTAACTCAAATTAAGGGCAGTTTTTATAGCTTCTAAACAAAATAATTCTCCAGTAAAAACCTAGTTTAATTTTCTTCGCGTGGTAATATCAACAGTTGTTGAATATCTGTTAAGGTTGTCCTGGAATGTCATGATAACTTTTTCGCTTAGTTTAAAAGTTCGTCATCTAATGCCGCTATGCTCATACCAGATATTTAACAACTTTTGATATCATCATATGAAGAAAATTAAACGCTATATCTATCAGGAGAATTATTTATTTTAACAAAAAAAAATGCTTTCCTATAAAAACAGCAAAACACTGGACATACCTAGCGTTCCCCCACATCCCCACCATATTCCTTACGCTTAATGTCAGTACTTCAGAAGCCATCTCCCAGTTTATGAAAAAGATACAAAAATCTTAAAACCATTTATTTAACTCATATCTCAAACCTTGACACCTCATTTAACCTAACAATGCCACGATTACACCGGGAATTGAACCCCTACCTTCCTCGTCACCGGAAAACCTGGGCGCCTTAGTCCGTGCTCCCACCGGTGCGTGTAGGTATTGATACTCTATTAAAAAGGTTCGGGGGAGGGGGGGCAGCATCAGATCATAAGATCTCCCACTCGCTATGTTCAATACATTTACCAAACATTACGAAATAAGTGTCGTTTATGTCACTTTTGTTCTGATTTCACGGGATGTTCAAGCACTCCCTGGTGGATAGTCCTCCCACACAGCGCCACCTTTAAGCGGGCTGCCTACTTTAGGCTATTTGGACGAACTTGTAAGTAAAACGGACGCTTCACCACAAAAGTTGTTATTGGTGCTATCATCAGATCTTTAATATCTGTCAAGGGTGTCCTGGAATGTTGTCAAAACTTTTTAAATAAAGAGAAAAGGTTTTGACAAAACTCAGGACACCCTTGACAGATATTCAAGATTTGTTGATAGTAGCATATGCAGAAAACTAAACTCTATGTTGCTACTGGAAAAATATTTTAGCTATTCTGGCCAAATAATGTAATGCTATAAAAACTGTGAAATTACTCGCGCTCCCTTCTGCCGCACCTTAACTGCCAGATGAGGCTCTCCGCAACTTTGATTTATCTATCCAAGGAGACAAGAATGGAGAAGGTGGGTATTTATTAGGGAAATGCAAAAGGTCGGTATTGAACCCCACTCTTTGCAAACCACTGTAACCGGCATTATTTATATTACTATGTGAATTCAATATTTGTTTAGGGAATACACTGTTGTGGGTTTTTTTTGTTTTTGTTTTTTTCAAATTAATCTTCTACAGTTTATTTTTTATTTATTATAATATTTAATTTACACTTAAGAGGATATTATCCAAAGGCTCAATGCCAGTTCTGAAGTTGCGCAGCCCGTGCGCGTGCGAGTGGGGTGGAGCATAGATGA
>CABFVX010008142.1:0-26034 GCA_902151425.1 Timema shepardi | reverse complement strand
CGAACTATCTAAGAGAAACACGGCTGTGTTTTCTAATGTTTATTATTTGTATACTTAGGGTTGTTAGTGAGTCGGGACAGTTCCTGTTATGTTTAAAATGTTTATATACCTAGGATTTTTAGTGAGTCTAGATAGCTTATTGTTACGTTTTAATATATATATGTTTATGGTTGTTAGGGAGATTTGGGATAGTTTATTGTTAAGTTCAACAAATATAAGTTTATGGGTTCTTAATAGTGTGGCCGCGGGCCACCTAGCTCACAAATTTCCGAACGGGATCCAACTTATTGCTTAAAGGGTGGAGTTACTATTGTTGGGCTCGAAAACTTGGTATTCATTTTGGTGCTATTGATATGCCTGTCGGCTGCTTTAGTTAACAATGGGGTCTTGGCTCCCTTTGGGCTATGCTAGAGCTTGGGTCAAGTCTGAGCTATTATTTGAGAATTGTAGCGTTCAATGTATGTAAGAAGACCAATTTATCAGCAATTTTGGGATCACCCGTTGGCGGTGCCAATTCTAGGGTCTTAAGATAAGACAGAAAATAATTTTCCTATTGTTGTATGGCCCTTCTGGCCGTGGCATGTGTTTATGTGTTACTTCACCCGTCTGGCGTATGTTGCCACTTGGTGCTTGTAAACTCTAATGTTCCGCTCGCCCATCGAGCTGTATTATGTTTGAATGAATAAAAATTATAACTCTCTTGTTTCCACCTCAGTCCATTATTTGATTGGGATGATGAGGGAGGCTGGTTGCAATAAAAATTTCAAAATATGTTGATTGTAGTGTTTTTGCACCGTCGTTGTAATGACAACGTATTATGCATTTTTACTGACGAATTTTGTTGGTCGGGAGTTAACCAAGATAATTTTTTTCTACTTAACATTTTTTTCATTATATTTCCATACATGCTTAAATCTCACGTTTCTCATTCCTTTTTACATAGATTATTTTTATGTCACTTAAAACCAAGACCAATATTAAAACGTGAGACAAAATAAATTAATAGCTTATTTATTTAATTAATGATATACTATCTTGTATGTTTTGAAAGGTTTCCTAACGACCTATGTTGTCCCCTTGGCTTGTCCTACTCAAGAAGCCAACAGTTCGTTGCTAACTGTATGATGGTGTGAATCACGGAAGGAAGCAACGGAGGAAAGCATCACTTGTGTTTATGTTGTCGTGACAAATGGTGTTCCGTGTTTTACTACAATTGTGCTAATTACCTCTCAAGCTGCCGCAGCTTGGGAGAGAACCACTTGAAAAACCGTTTAACTACATTTGATAAAAGTTGGGAGCAAACATTTGGTTACGACAAAACGTGGTCAAACAGAGACAAACAGTTGGGAAGAAAAAGGAGAGAGAAATAAATGAAAACAGGGCTCAGGAAATTACATTGTAAAACTAAGCAGGTCCTTAGAAGTACAATAAAAAAAACTAAAGAGCAAGAAAGAGTAATTTTTTCCATTAACAGCTGAGGAATTCCGAGTAAACTCTTACAAAATACTTTGTGGATTCCTATCGAGAAAATAACTCCATTTCTTAAAACTTCAATTTATAAGAATAAAGTATAAAGCCCGAATGACTTAAATTATTTTACAATTAATGCGATCAAATTAGTATAGTATTATTTTGATAAGCATGTTCACACCATCTTGGGATAAATTGCTAATTTTGTGAATGTTTATCAAAAAATATGATTAATTATTCAACACATAAATAATTTTACAGTTGACAGATACATTTTAATTGGTTTTTAAAAACCGTATTATAATAAATATTATTGATAAGCTAGATTGATCTTCTATTCATCTATCTATATATCTATTTATTTATCTATCTATCAATATATATATATATATATATATATATATATATCCCTATCTAACACACTCTCTCTCTTTTTCTATATATATATATTAATAAAATGAAGAGTTTGTGCTTTTCTCATAAGCATTGCCCAATCTAAGGTCTGAAATTTAAAATTATTAGCCCCTGTGCACGAGTATAATTATGCACCTCTAAGACGGAATTTTAAAAGGCTGACTTTTTTTTAATTAGTTAAAAACTGGGTCATAAGAAATAAAATTAAGAGTTTATTTTCTGTCTCCTTGAAACAAATGAAGGCGTAGCCACAGTAACGCCGGGTTCTTTTGCAAGTTCTTAATTAAACATGAGGCTGAATATATTTCGTTATAATTAAATTGTGTGGACTAATAAGATCACGTCATTTATTAGTCCTCTACAAGCTTGACTAGATATATCCCATATCACTGGGCACACAGATAAAGGTGTCTGTATTACTGCTTACAAAGTGGTCTGGTTTCAAATTAAAGGTGGGTGAACTAAGAGTATTTTTGCCCAAACGGTTTTTCACTTTCCCTCCAAGCCATTTCGGGTATATCTAAAAAAATATCTTCCAACCCTAGGCCTACCCGAATAGTGAGAATATTACACAAATAAACTCTCAAATCGCCTCGAATTAAACTCTTTAATAGTAAATCTATGATCTTTTTTAACACTAATTTCTTGTATAGTTTGTTGTTTTGGCTCAGTTTATTAGCTTACGATAAGTTAAAATACTAATATATTGAAGAATTTTTAATTTATGTTTCTATATTTTTAATTTATGTTTCTATATTTTTAATTAATAAATATTAAAACCATGAACGGATTTCTATTGTACAATCCCAATATCAAGGACAGCATCGGATTGTTATATTTATTGGTAGTATAAAGACCAGAGACAAATATTTTATTTACAATTGATTTATTTACTATGGTACTGGTTTTCTGCTTAGTGTCATAATTTTATTTGTTTCAGATAATAGTGGCCTTGCATCTTTTATCATTTTGAAATATTAATTGACAAATGACATTTTAGTTTGGGATCTCAAAACGAAAAATATTGTGTAACTTGCCAATATTTTAACGCTTAGATTACACTGAATGGTCTCATGCTAAAGACAATAGCATTATTTACGGTCATCACAGAGTAGCCTATAGTATGATTAATATATTGTGACGATGCTATATATATATAATATTTGATATACATAATATAAACATACGAAATGATCCTGGAATCGGGTGGTTTTCAATGTGCTATTATATTTCAAAACTTTACAAAAGCGAATGTAAATCATCAGCATACTTTAATAATTTGATATATATGTATATAAACATATTTTTAACATTAAAAAATTTACTTTTGAGTTTGTTAACACCCCATACATTTAGATATGGCAGTTACCAAACCCTTCCTTCACCTCTGACAAGACATCTTGTGAATGTGGGGAATGCCAGGCCTCCACCGTGGTTCGGATTCCACGNCCAGGCCTCCACCGTGGTTCGGATTCCACGTTAAGCTGTAGGTCCTCCATTTCATCTCACAATCACCCTACCATTACACATTAGCGTAAGTGCGTATAATCCGAACCGGTAGTAAGACGCGGTGCTAATAATAATAATAATAGATATGGCCATGTTATCCCAACCTATCACATAATGATGTTATCTAATAGTATTCACCATTAAGGTGAGTTTGCTAACTTTCAACGTAGTTGGAGTGAACAAGTAACTACCTGGCGGCCGCATTATGGCTTCTGCTACGTGAAGTTTGCACCAGCTTCGATGGCTGCATGGTCTAACGCGCTACTCTTGTGTTATACTAGACTATCGATGACAAGGAGATCGAGGTTATAATCTCGGTCGGGTGAACTGAGGTTTTTTAATCTCCCTCTACGCAAATGTAGGTTCACCTCTTCTAAATATAACCTTTCAAATTCCTAAAGCTATTAGAGTAATTGGTACATAAGCGTATAACCCGAACGGTTAGTAAGATGCGGTGCTAAAAATAAGTTTCCAGCACATACACGAAAACTAAAGTGGCACAAATGATGAGAATATGATATTATTGTGGCACAAATTATGAGAATATGATATAATTGTGGCACAAATTATGAGAATATGATATTATTGTGGCACAAATTATGAGAATATGATATTATTGTGGCACAAATTATGATAATATGATATAATTGTGGCACAAATTATGAGAATATGATATTATTGTGGCACAAATGATGAGAATATGATATTATTGTGGCACAAATTATGAGAATATGATATTATTGGGGCACAAATTATGAGAATATGATATTATTGTGGCACAAATTATGAGAATATGATATTATTGTGACACAAATTATGAGAATATAATATTATTGTGGCACAAATTCAGCATTAAATATTGTCATAGTTGTCATAATTAGTGTCATTATGGGCGCTTCCAATTTCGCGGACCTCCGTTGAACTTTCCAACATTGTTTATTTTATTGGAAGCTCAAGGAATGCTATTAATTAAAATCTTCTAGCTTATGATGATAACAGGTAACTATTAAATGTACCAGCATTCGTAAGATAGAACCTTTCGTTGTGGACATTCTTTGAGTGTATTTATGGTGGCCAGTATTTCAATTCGAGAGTCAAGCACTGGGTAATCAACTTGATTAAAGACATTTTGAATTAACATTCATAATCAAATTTTTTGATAAAGTTGATTAAAATAAAAACTAAATAGCTTCACGCTTAATTCCCGTCACAAAACAAAACTATAAACCGTGGCACTCTTAAAATGTAGTTGAAGTATTATAGAGTGAGCAGTTGCCAGATTTATTCCGATTGTGACAGACTGACAGTTTACCATTTTTATACTGGAAACTTATCGAGTTATGTAAGATATAGGCCTATATTATGTTGGACTAAAAGCCCAAAAACGGCTAGTGGGCAGATTTTTTTGCTCAATCCTAGTATTGAACGTTTTAAAATGACCAAAACCCGAAATTCTATTCAATTTCGGGTCTTGGTCATCTCCAGTTGAAAATACAGTCGTTAGGTTATGTTAGATTAGGCTTCAAAAAACAAATTTGGTCGGGTAGGCTTGATAATTTAAAATAAATTTTTAATCTCTATTTGGTTCTGTTTGCTTATCAATAAGATCCACTGGACCTCTTGAATTCATGTGGTTGCTCAAAATTGGGTGCGCACCACCTGCTCTGTCTGGTCGAGAAACTAACTAAAATATATTATTATTATTTCATTCATATTTGATCTTATGTATGTTTCAAACCATGGTCATACTCCCCAATTTTTTCAAATCAGATAGTTTTTATAATCTATTTGGAGTAGCCCTCCTTCAACATTTTTTTATAAATGATTCACTCTATATGCTATGAGTAGTCTTCACTTTGATATTAAAAAAAAAAAAGAATATTTTATAAGCCATTTAAAGTGTTCCTTACCTTGAAAGTTTTGGAATTTGGATGCTCCTCGAAGCTATTTATAGTGATCCCCACTTTGATTTTTAACATCTAGAAGATAATCTTACAGTAGCCAATTTTTTTTTGAAAATGGTATTATTCATAAACCAGGCTATTTGGGGTGGGCCTCGCCTGAAAATTCTTCAAAATTACATGTATCTAGAAGCTATTTGGAGTTGTCTTTCATTAGAAAATTTTGAATTTTTGATGACCCTATAAGCTATTTATAGATTTCCTCTCCTGACCTTTTCTTCCAGTTAGATGCCTTTAGTCTAGTAGTTATTTTAAGCGTCTTCTCCGGCAAGTTTTTAACAATAAAATACATCTAGAAATAATTTGGCGTTTGATTTAAGGTCATTTTTCAGCTTCATATTTGATATCCTTAGAGAGTTTTAAATATATTTAGGGCGGGAGGTTATTCCAGGGAGGGGTAAATTATTTCCAGGGGGGCAACCCCCCCACAGTTCCACTACTCCTGCTGTCCACACATATTCCATATGCGGTACTCGTGGATGAACTGCTCTGAGGCGATTATTAGTCTTCTTTGACGTGTGGTAGTCTACCGTCTCTATGTGGAACAATGTTCGTTACTTGCTATGCACGACAAATATTCGTACATGAAAACAAATATTTTGTCCATATTTTCGGGATTCATATTGAACATTGAATAAACGTGAACGAATAACGAACGTGTGGAGCCAGCCGGCTTAAGTGGTGTCTGCACATAAAAATATTTAAAAAAATATATAGTTTATTTGTGTTGTATTTTCATTCTAAAATTTGAGCTTTCATTTTGTTTGTTTTTTGTATCATTTTCTAACTTTCACAGGGTCGTAAACTGACCTTTTGACCCCACCCCTCACCCCCCTGAATCCGTGCCTGCTTCAGGATTTGGTCATTTTTAAATATAAAATCCTAGAACTGGCAAAAAAATCCATCCATTGGTCGCTATCGGGTCTTGCGGCCAACATATACACGTTAGCTAGTACATTAAATTATGATTAATGACAATAATTGTGTATATTTATATAATTATAATATTAAACCCACCTTAGATAAAAACATCACACACAAAATTCCCTGTGATGTGCAGGTTAGGGTTTGAATTCTAGTTTGTCAAACTGAAGGAGGTTTTAACAAATCAGTTAAAATTTAAAACAAATTGTTTTATCTTCATCTATCCATACAAATGTATGTGCTATCATCTAAGACAATTAGTTATATCATTAATACATTATTAAATTGATTATAATATAATAATTAGTTTATAATCTTAGTTTTACGTTTGGTAACAATTACGATTCAATCACCTAACACGCAATATAGGCTTGCACCAAAATAATGAGTGAAACACAACACCAATAGCTCACGATTGGTAGACAGATTTATCAAGTAAGTTTCATTCAACTATGTTTGCCTTCCCAATAAAACTTGAATTCACATTTTCGACTGCAATCAGTGAGGGTGCTAAGCTCAGAAGAGCTATATTTATATTTGCACGTAGTGCTGCTACATCTTATGCCTCTGTTATGGCTTTCCGCAACTTGTACTAGTTTCAATAAAAAATATATTATTGTCTTCAGCATTAGGAAAGCTGCTAAGAATAAGTGCACCAGTATTTGACTGGAACTAAAAAAAAACATCACTTGATAAAGTCAACTGCAGATAATGATATTTTATTATATATACTTTACGTGAACTTTTATAAGACACTGATTATATCAACACACGACTTACAAACTAGCCTAATACTAAGAAAAACACAACATTAAATCCGAAAATTTCATAATAATAAATATTCAACCATAATAGGAATTTAGTCGAAGACTCCAAGCTCATTTGACACATCTGTTACACATTGTACTACGGGGTTAGACTAACGACAGTGAACTCAGCCAGGATTCGAACAACAGAGTAATTACTTACGATGACAAATTATGGTGAGATTGTAACGCTATTTCCGATGACGGGGATATCGAGGTTCAAATCTTGGTTGGGTGTACTGAGGGTGTTTTTTTCTAAATGGTTTTCCACTATACCTCCATGCAAATGCTGGTACACTTCACATCTGAATATAAAATTACTAATTCCTTGAACCATTAGCGTAATTAGTACATAAGTGCATAACCCGAACGGGCAGGAAGACGTGGTGCTAAAATAAATTATAACAAAATTATTTTATAGTATCGTAAATTGTTGTTGCAAATGAATTATATTGTCAAATATTTAACCTTGTGTTGTTACTTATAATAAAATCCAGCCTAACTCATAATTGAACATGTCACCAATATAATCAATTTTATGTCGATGTGATGAGCTGACATAACTCTTCAGTTTTCAACATCACAACTGCTTAAGAGAGCTGTATTCTTCGACAACCCGCAATCTGTAAATCATGTTTCCTTTTCTGTAAATTCAAACTTCACTACACATAAATGGGAAGTGTTATTGACAGTAAGTCTTTTTTCAAAAACAAATTTGAACCTATCTTATAATTTATTTCACTTAATAAACCCATTTTAGATTAAAGTAAAAAAAGTTTTTAACAAGACCACTTTATGTTTTTTCTTTAAATATTACAAGAGGTATAATTTTTTCCATCTCGTTCATAAGATATCATTTACAACTTAGCACTTATATTGCATTGTTCATGACTATTACTACAGCTAACATAGAGTTCGTGGTTTTGTTTGACGTTTTGTTTTGTAATAATGCAAGAAATTCCATTGCATTGTTTGAATGTAAAAATTCAACAATAAAAAGTAAGTAGTTAATGCTTTGTTACCGCTATCTAAATTGAAACAAAGTTTGTGCTTGACAGACGTATGCTATTTTAATTTCTTTATTATTAATTGTTCTACAGTAAACTAATTATTGTATTGTAAGCCATAACGATAATATGCCACCATTTAAATTGATTGAAGTGACAATCATGATTTTAATAGTTGCGACTACTCTTGAGTGGTGACAAATAAAAGACACAACTTTTCTTTCAAATTATGCCTGCCTGATTCTTTTAGTGAATAAGGATTTGGGCAAATCTTTCAAACTTGCGCTGGTGCAGCTATTTGCTCCCGTTAGTGAATCCAGGCCTTGGGGGTTGGGCGACACATAAATCTTCAGCACATAAAAAGTGAAATGTGGAGTAAATTATGACTATAATATTGCCTGACAACAAACAGATACCCATAAGTAATGGCTAATTCTTTCAAAGATATGGTTGCTGGCGCTGCACGGACATATATTGAGAGCACAAAGGCATCTCGACTGAGGAAGTGTAAGTACTAATCTGGTACCATCGTGTGTGTCAAGAGAGGGAGTGCTGGGAATGCCTGTGTCGGCTAGCGTGACATGCTACATGTGTTGCCTACCCCCATAGGACATAGGACACCAACTTTAACGTCTCGTAGCGCCGCCTTTCGGCATCATTGACCCCAAGTTCATAACGTGGACTTACTTGTCTTGTCATTCCGTACCACTTGTATAATGCTCTCCGTGGAATTTTGAATAGCTCTGTGGATTAAACTGGTGACAATCTTACAGCTAATAGTTTAAATACACTTGACCGAAAAGTGTTCATGACTGAAGAAGAAGTGCTTGAAGTAACCACGTCATAGAAAGCATTTTTTCTAAAACCTATATAATTATATATTACTTTCCCAAACATTTACTAGTTATTTAATTGCAAACACTTTTATTTAAAATAAAGTAATATATTTTTAATTCAATTACTTCTAGAGTGCATTTAAGTTTTGAGGAGTTTGGTGTTTTCCCGCTATTTATTGTGTTTGTTCTAGAGCCTTATAAGGTGTTCTATCCAAAAAGTATGAAATCATATATGTAAATATTATCAGTAGTAGTTGGATATGAAAAAAAATTAAGGCAATTAAATTAATTTTAATAATCAATAAATAAAGATAAACTGACAAATAAAACAAATGACACTTTGTTGAAAAAAAACCCTGGTTCTTTTGTTTATGTTTTCTTTTAAAATTTTAGCTTGAGGCAAAAGAATAAAAAAGAAAATATACTGAGTAAGAGCTCCCACAACTCCTCGCGTCTCGAAAATATGAGCGCTAAGTGACTGGCTTTTGTTTCCCGATTTGATTCACGAGAGAAAACAAAGTACATTCGCCTCACGTAAACACAACTATTGTTCCTACAACTTCAAGAACGGATAAAAATATGTTTTTTTAAAAGTGAAGGTTTCTAGAATCTCACTGAAATAGTAATTTGTTGACTCATTCAGGAACTGTATTATGTTCTAGTCCGTGTTCTCTTTCACGAAAGTTATTTGTGAAAACACATAATTTAAAGCGTATCTTATTTCTGATTTCACAGTATGACTAGCGTTCAAAATACGGAAAAAAACGTGTTTTTATTATTGGATAAAGGGACGGTAAAAATAGCATCAAAGAGTACAAACACAATCCATTTTATATTGTTCACACAAATAGAAAGACAGATTAGATACTAAACTCCACTTGTGTTTCGATATAAAATGATAGCTAGAGAAACAAGTTAAATAAAGAACTGGATTTATTTTCCTTACTTCTGGATGGTTTTTCCTTCCCTTTGTGGTTTAAACACTATGGTTACTGGCAACTTAGTCTAAAGATTGTGATGCAAGTGTGTTAAGATTATGCACACAAATTAGCGTGTAGAAGGGATCAATGATAAGCCACATGTGTAAAATCACACCCCACTGCACTTGAACGAGGTTTGAACCTTGATCTTCTTGTTATCGAAAGGAGAACGGATCTCCTGGCAGGGATTAAAATATCTTCATCCACATCGTTGTAAATACATTCTCTTACGACATAGGTCTGGCATTATTTGGTAGTTTGTCCCTAAATGAGCCCATGTGGCCTGCAAAGACCCACAATAACTTTTAAAACATCGCAAAACTCAGATAAGTGACGAGTGATTTAGTGATAACTTTTTGTTCCACGTCATACAATACATCCAGGTCATGTGCATTTAAATATACTAACGAAGTACAAATAAGGAATGTATAGTTTAAGGTGGGGTTGAAGAGGACGCGAGAAAAGGACACTGTTTTGGCAGTTTTTATGGAAGAACTTTTTTTTGACTTAAATAAATAAAATATTGCTCCAGTACAAACATATAGCTTAATTTTCTTCACATGTTGATATCCACAGTTCCTGACTATCCCTCATTAGCATGGTGGCGTTATATGAGAAAATTTTAAATTATTAGAAAAATTTGTTATTAAATTTCAGGACCTCCTCACCAAATTTCAAGAAATTTTAAGGTCACCAAGTGAAGAAAATTAAATTCTATGTTTGTATAGGAACAATAATAATATTTAGCACCGCATCTTACTACCCGTTCGGGCTATACACTTTAAGTACTAATTACTCTAATAGATTAGGAATTGGGAATTGGTTGTATTATAGGAAGTGAACCCGCATTTGCGTGGAGGGAGAATGGAACAATATTTTATTTATTTTTACCAAAAAGAAAAATTCCGCATTTGCATGGAGGTAGAGTGAGAAACCATTGCTTAAACAAACACCTTTCCTCAAAACACTCAGCAGGGATTCTAGCCCCTACGTTCTTGTCACCAGCAAACAGAACTATATTAACTCAATATTTAGTCCACGTTCCCACTGATGTGAATTATAACCTCTGTTTAACTAAAACTAAAAAAAATTAAACAATTAGAATTTGTGAGTTTTTTCTAGAAAATTCAGAGTTTATTTAATTTGATTCAATCTTTGGATACTATTTCATAGCTAAAAGAATAATTAATTATTTCCTTCTATTTGGTTTGTATATAGAAAAGATCTTTTTATAAATTCCTATGCATACATTTATATATACGTATATATGTTGGCAATATTTGTGTACATATTTATATATTCATACACACACAAAAAGTATGTTCGGAAACTCATAGCCCAAGCTGCACATATAGCTTGTTTGAACCAGAAGTAATACAAAATCCCTGTAAACTATATAACTGATATGTTAAAATACTTCAATATTATAATCAAAGTAGGCCTTTACAAATAAAAATCATCTTTAGCGCGGATAGAGGATGAGAAAACCACAACAATACATCATTTGTCAAAAACCACCCTCAGTTGAATGAGCCACGATTCGAACCTTTACCTCCTCGTCAACAACTATCGATAGCTCTCTGCTAGTCACGCGCTCGCTCGCGGGTTTGGCCACCCAGTTGCTCAGTCGTTCGCACGCTTGTCAGTCTGGCCGAACCCTAACGCGCTACTCTCATTTCAGACTATACTGCCAATGATGGGAAGACCGGAGCTCGATCCCAGTTGGGTGCACTGAGAGTGATTTTTCTTAAATGGTTTACCACCCACCCTCCACGCAAATTCAGGCACACTTATTCTCAATTAAACCTTCCAAATCCCTAACTCATTAGTGCAATTAGTAGATAGGTGTATAGCCCAAACGAGTAGTAAGAGGCGGTGCTAAGCAAAAGTTATTTTATTTTACTATTATATCCATCACTCACTTCTTGATTTAGTGAGCTTGATTGTAGTGAATATCCGGCTACAATAATTAAATTAAATAATTTGTTCTGGTACACATACATTTCAATGTATATTAAAATATTTATTTATTACGAACCATCAATTCCGGTGTTAGTAAAACTAAAATCAAAATTGTCCAAGGAAAAACTACATTCTAATATTGTTGCTATTTGAAAACAAAACTATATTGTTGTTGAACTTCAGACTTGAAACCCTGTTTCTCAACGGGGTCCTTATTTTCGTAACAATTGAAATAATTGAGTGGGGAGGGGACGAAAGGCTAACTTCCGGCTCGTTGTTTGGCTACTGGATAGGTGACGTTTGATGTGGAGAATGAAATTTAGCTCAAAGAGGTGCAAAATAATTAATCAATGACGTATTTAAAAAAAATTAAATATCTTATTGATCTGGACTAACATGGTCTAAGCCCTAAGGCATCACTCTAGAAATAGACTAAACTGTCGATGAAAGGAAGATCGTGGTTTGAATCCCAGTCAGGTGTACTGAGGATTGTTTTTCCAAAATTATATTCTCCTCTACTTCCATGCTAATGTAGATACACTTCATCTAAATCCAGCCTACTATCCCTAGCTCATTAGCGTAGTTAGTACATACGTTTATTACCTGAGCAGGTAGTAATATGCGGTGCTAAAAAACTATGACTCATTTTATTTGATTTTCCACCACGTCTTATTACCCGCTAGGTCTCTACGCTTATGAAATAATAATGCTAATGTGCTAGGGTTGGGGTGAACTAGATCATAATGACAGTATAACTACATTTGTGTGGAGGGAGAGTAGAAAATAATAGAAGAAAAACCACCCTCACGACACCCGAGCTAGATTCAAACCCCGATCTACCCGTCATCAGCAGTCAAAAGTTTCCTAAACTAATTGAATAAAAACCTTCCAGTATGTAAGAAAATGTAAATATTTACATACAAGTAGAGAGACAACCTTAAATAACCGTAACCACACGAGTCAGAACATATTTTATATCAAAACCAGGGTCAGTCTCTTGGGGTCCATGGGTGGAGAATGGAAATCTTCAAAACCTAAAAAATACTTCTAGGTGTGGTAGAAAATTGGAATATTTGCAATCATGTACAAGGACCACCACATATAATCATAAAATAATAAAAATAATAATTATTAAAAATTATTGTATTAGAAAATTGAAATGGGGCAGGTAATTGCAGGTATTAAATCAGTCTCTTTAACAGCTAATTGTTTAATTATGTTCTTTGTTAAACTGTAATGCTATTTCTACCAATATATTTTTGTAACAATATATATTAAAAAAATCTCACATCTTATTATCACTATTAGAAATATATTGCATTTTCTATTAATTTACGTTGGTTTTTTTCAATCAGTTTATTGGCTGATTAATTTTTCGTTTCAAAGATTGTTTTTAAAAATGTATTTGTTGGTATACTAATTTTGTTTTGGTATTTTAATGGTTATCTTGATATCGTAAAAGAATAAATTATATAAAAAGTACAAACGGATGTTGAGCATCATAATTCTATATAGTTTTATATCTGTCGTTCTACATGAATTATTCAAACCATTCTAAATAGCCAAGAAACTCAAAATTTGGCATTCCAACAGGTTTTAAGATAATGTTCACTAGAAAAGTCTAAATATATCAATTTTAATGTGACGTGGTCAAAATAGCGGATCGAATTTGTTTAGAAACATTGAAAATGAATTATTCCTTTTCTAAATTGCCAATTGTTTCTATGTAACACTAATTTTTTCTAAACTCTTTAACAAACAATTATTTATTTTGTACCACTCTTATTTCTTTTATTATTAGCACCAACAGTCAAGAGTTCATATATTGTGTATAGCTGTTAACAAATGTTTAGATTATATCTATATTTAGATTTGGTGTTTTAGTCAGTATACTTTTTGCATTTTGTAGTACAACTTAAACCATTAGAGTAACCGGCCCCATCTTGTAGTCAGTACACTTATCTACGAGCCTGGGGGTCTAAGGTTCGATTCCCGGCTTCCACCTTGGGAATTTTTCCCTAACCCCAACGATCACAACGGTTTGGTTAGTTAAGCTTAGTTTAGGTCTAAGAGTTTCCATTGCTCCACACCTTCATACTCACTATCACCCTCATACTCAATTGTACCCTTATACCCATCACCATCATCTCATCTAGACATTGAAAGATCCTCCACGGAAAGGATGTACGATTAGTACACTCGGGCATCCCCTGGGCAACGGTACATTAGTACTGGCTAATTTTATCACTACTGACCTATGGTTGATGTAGCCCAGATACGTGATATTATATAAGTTTCCAATAAAGTGTTGACATCTAAGAATAATTTAAGATCTGGCTACTTTTCATTATGGAAACGTGTATATACTAAAATGAACAAAGTTACTTTACAGATTTACCATGCGAAGAAAGGGTACACCAGCTGGAATTATAATATTTGCTTTATCACTGTTGGATTATTTTTAACTATGCACTAGTGATTTAAAACACGTATTAGTATTGTGATTAGTCAAGAGCTCTGTAGGTAGGGTTTCTAGAAAATGGCAAAGTGATAATGAATAATAACCACATTCCATAGTCATTTATTTCTTTGTATTTGTAAACGCTAAGCTCTAAGGTAAGATAGATTGTTGTATTATAAGTAGGTTAGGTTTCCTACCAGATCATCTAAGTGTTAAGTCAATATTGTTAGCGAGATGAGTTAGTTTCTCTTGATGACCAACCAGTGGTCTAGAGAAGAGGAGTCATCGTCACACTGTTGGAGATAGACGCAGAAATGTACGCTTTTTAATTCTCTTGAGTAGAATGCTTAGCAGTGGTGCCCCACATTATATGTCCAATATATTGTATTATACTGGATTTCTCACACTGGTTAACTAGGGCGTGGCCTCATTTTATTAAATGAGATTGTATCTAGACGCTTTTTTATACTTCCGACAGTCATCGGTACATCAATATTTCGAATCCGACGCCTTCATATATGGCTGATGCATATTAATTAGTAGTAGCAAATTTACTTAGTAAAATGCTTCAGTACAGACGACTTCGTGGGAATGTTATTGTATTGTGAATGTATATTTAAATACAAATGTCAATAAAAACTACAAATACTTGTCCTAAGTAATAAAAAAATTAAAACTATATAGCTAACTTATATATTGTTATAGTATTATTAGATTTTATTTTAAAGAAGGAGTTTGAAATTGGTACATTTTTACCGACTCCGACTATACAGTTTTGGAAGCCAGGACGTATAAAATTAATGATATCACAAAACAGTGACACTGGATCAGCACATGATTCTAGGATAAATCAATTCAAAACATGTCAATATATATAATGACTGAAATAAATGTTTCTACTGCAAATTCAATTTTTTTAAACTTCCCTTTTCAATTGTAAAGGAATCATAAAAACATAACTTTACAAAATGTTTAGAAAGATATTTTAGTTATATTGAAAACTATTTTAAGATGATCAATAATGTAATGTTACTCCAAGTGTGCGATCGAATTACTTCAACTGCCTAAACAAAACAACATATTATCCCTTTCAATTGAAAACAGTGTTCGATTGAATCATTTATAATCTCTGTTCAGAACTAGTGAAGGTGTTGAGAATCTTCATCCCCCACTGGCTTCAAGAGGACTGCTCACGGTGAATAGAGCAAAGCAAAGTACTTTTATTGAGAGGATGTGGTAAATTGAATTGAATAGCATAGCATCGTGAACAAAGGACGGCTTCTAAGTGAGTTTGGGGGAAAGTTAGGTCTGACGGAACAATACGAACCTTTGGTCTGTAGTCCGAGCAGAAAATACACTCAATTACAGGCTGGCCAAGCCAACTAAATAGTTGTTAAGAGAAGGAGGGGAGTGAGGAAATATACAACTTGGGAACATTAACAATTAACTTACGTGCCATTGATATATAACAAAGGACCTCAAGAAAAGTCTGGTAAAACTTGTAAATTTCAACACCGGCTAAATGAAACTTTTTATACAAACCAAATTATTTACATATCTATTATGAGTGCCGATTAAATCATTTACATACAATTTGAAAATTTAATATTAATTAAAATGAAATTAAATAACAAGTTTATTAAATTTTAAAAATAATTATTAAATAAAGATAAAATAATAAAACATATAAACTTATGAATGATCCGTGGCATCTTTTATTTGTCTTATTTGCTATATAATCAATTAGCATTTTCAATATATTTTAAAACCACGTGGTGACGATAAAATAATTTGTCCAGAAGGTAAAAACTTGAGTCCGTGCACCTTGTAAGGTAACAGTCCTACCTTTACTTACTTTACAATGTTATTATAAAGCAGGGTGGGGACAAAACGATTTGTAACTTGAAACTTAGCCCTATAATCGAAAAGTAAATATTCCAAAGCTAAATAAAAGCAAACTACACTCTAAATATTTTAACTTTTTGACAATAATGTCATTCAGGTTAGCTCCACCGGGTGTCAGGTGAACCTCAGTGCGTTGTCTATCCCTTTCCTCAGCATAGATCGTTCAATTTTTTCCGCCCTACCCTGTATAAGCTACACTATAGTGGAAGCAAGAAAAGTATTATTTATATTTCTAGATAGAGGGAAGGAGCGAGAAAAAATGGTCGGAATATGGGTTTCTAAGGAGTGTTTCATTGAAATTGTTTTTGGGTCAAAGACTCTAAACAAAGCTTTTCCATTTCTCTCTAAAAATAATCCAGCACTTTCGATCCTAAAAATGTTGACAAGATCCTCGCAACCACCGGCCAACCCATTCTTCTTCTCCACTCACGTTTCTTACGACTTTTCACCCTTGTTTTTCCTCAAGAATCTATTCATAGAGTAGGTATTGTTCTTTCAAGTTCTCTCTTAGGAGAGCTAGAACTGAAACTCTCCCTGGGAGATCTGAGACCTCACATAGCTGTTAGAAGCAACATACTTCTAGGAACACTAAATATTACACACGTTAATTTAATAAATATATGTTTGATTAATAACAAACTTTAGTTACTAGTTGTAAAATATGTAGATTTTTTATATAATTAGTGTGGCTCCTCTAGTAAAATTACGCTAATTTGGATGAAAAAAGTCGCTAACTGATGACCCTCCCTTAAAATATATTTATAGGTGGGCGCGAAGACTAAATGTAAGGCTAATCTAGTCTGGTTTACTTGTGAAGAAGAGATCCTTTTAAACACCTACTTGATGTACTCTGGGTGTGTTTCCTAAAATAATTTCACAATCTACCCCTATACAAATGAAAGAACATTTTGTCTAAGCTTTCCCTTGTTTTTGTGTCCTTTACTTCAATTACTAATTATTCTAATATTTGAATTAATAATAACTGTGAACATTAAGAAAAACCTAATGGAGATTTGGGATTGGGAGTAAAATAATAGTTCAATAGATAACAGCTCGATGTACAACTTGACTACTTTCATTTGAAAAATCAAACTTTATCTTGTCGGCAAGCACGAATTTAAGGGGAGCACAAGGGGCACATGCCCTCCTTAGGTAGAATATTTGATTTTTTTTTTAGACTAGCAGAAATAGGGGGTTAGGGGTGTGGTGGCGACCAATGAGGTTGTGAGACCGATGAGATTTTAGTTTGCATCTTAGTGCTAGGTTGTGGAAGAGTAGGGGTGAGCAGTTAACACTGGGCAAGACAATTGACAAGAAGGATGCGTTTTAAGGAAAAATGTGTTTACCAGAGCACGCAAACGTTTCTCAATTCAATATATCTGTGCTCCCCTACCCCTCCCCCCCTACAATTTTTGAATTTGTGCCTGCTTTTCGGTACAGGTGGTCTGGGAACTGTATGGTTGTTTCCATTTCAAGGGAATGAAGTTGCCACGGCCGAAATGTTAATGCCAGCAAAAATAGTAATGCCCTTTTAAAAATAACCACCAAATCAACCTCTTCAACGATTTCCTAAGGATCCGAGGAATATAAAAGAAGTTTTACAGAAGCTTACTATTATTCAATAAATAAATATGGTGTACAAATAAAACGTATTTTACGCTTCTACACATTGTACAATATCAGCCATTCTTGCTATTTGTGGCCAAAAAAAATGTAAAGAGAGATAACATAAAAAAATTAAATAGTGGAAAAATATGGGAATAGGTGTACTCATTCTCCAACTTAGCTAAAATAGACATTAATAAAATAATCAACAACTCGCTGGTCATCTAGGTACTCGTCATCGCATGCCCTGAAGTATTATCATAATAATGTGATGAACATTAATTCAAATAACTATACTGACTAAATACAAAGATAAAATGTTTGTAAATGCATTTAGATACCAGACATATTATATTGCTTGGAAATATATTCGACCATTTTGATGCTTTTCTCTCTCTTTCGTTTAAATTTGGATATTTTATTTTGTGAGTATCCCACTTTTGTTCTCATCGATCCGTTCGTAAGTTAAGAGATTAAAAGTCGTCGACTGCCCACGAAGGTAGGGAATGAGGTATCAGATGGGATCATGGTGGGGGTGAAGAGTAATGAATGGCAATTCTTCACTGTCATTCCCTGAATGTAATGGTTGGACTAAGTAACACAGAAAGCATGTTTTCAATCAACCCCTCCCCGCCACCCGGGAGCTGCTTGTACACGCAGTTGCCGAGTAAAACAAGAGCCCCGCTGATTTAAAGCTCGAGATATGTCTACTTTTCATATTCGGAAAATTGAAAAATGACACCTGGACACGGGAATCGAACCCGGGACCTTCGACTTAGTACGCCAATGCTCTTACCACTGCGCTATCCAGGATTCGTCCCGTGCCCATGGTCATTCTTCACTCATAGTTTAAGGCAGAGTCTAAGATGGACGTGGAAGTCGTCAGATTATAAACATGTGATTATCTAAGATCACAGCCATCAGACAACGCAGCCATTAGCGACTCGGTAGTTGGCTATTTTGCGGCCAATTGACAATTATATATAATTGTACAGGATTGCATATATTGATGAAACAAATAGCCAAAGCTATTGTTAATGCATTTTTGAGAGGATACTACCTCAAGGATATCATATTCTGAAAATTGAAAAAGGAAAATGTCTAGGTTACTAAAATATTACTTTTTACCTAAAAGTCCAAATAATGTTACATGTTTGTATAAAACCTTTTCCAGGTTTCAGATGTGTTTGCTGTCGTTGTGACACCTTTTCAGTTTTAAGGAATGTTTACCTTTAGTTTAATACCGTGAGACCATTTTATTTGATAAACTAAATGCGCTCATGTTATTATATATTTAGATATATTGTTACTAAGTACTATTTTGGGAAATTTATTGGTGTGAGCATTTGGATGATTTCTATCATTTCTAATTTATTTTTGGTTAAATTTTGTAACACTAACGCTATTAAGAGATTTATGAAAATATAATTAAGTTACAAGACTTATAACTGAAGTATATTTTCCTAAATATCTCAGCATCACGTTCCTTATTAAAATATTTAACTGGTCTTTAAGAAAAACTAAATCTATTACTAGCTAACAACTACCAAGATGTTTTACTATGGAGAATTTATTTCATTTTACTCCAGAAACCATGTTTAAGGCATATTATGCTGTATTCCCTATAATCCTTTTTTTTTAACTTACTTAAACATTAGGGGTTACTCTATATTATTTTAGTATGGAATGTTTATTTAAATTCATAATAATAATATTATACGTCTGAGCTACATCATTTGTAGCCCAGTGGTGTGAAGATAGCCAGTATCAGTGTACCGTTGCCCAGGGGACGCCCGAATGTAGGCCTACTAATCGTACATCCTTTTTGTGGAGGCTCTTTCCATGTCCTGATGATATGAGGTGATGGTGATAGTGAGTGTGAGGGAAAAAATATTCAAGATACCAGCTGGGAATCTAGCCGGGGACTCCTAGGCTCGTAGCCAGGTGCAATTAATATTACTCTACAGGACCAGTTAATTAAATTAAAGATTTATATGGATGTTAGCGATTTATTGACAGATTTATTGTTTCTTTACATTACATTTTTAGAACTAATTGTTAGAATTAAATTATTTTTTAAACACTTTCTCCTCATCTGAAGAGAAATTATTAGAGATGTATGAGTATTTAATGAATAACTAGGTGTGTATAAAGTGCAAGAAAAATGTAATAAACTTATTATTTTTAATATATAAATACATTTTAACCCCCATTAAATATATCAAAAATTATAAAAGGGCCCTTTAAACCAGTCACTTTTACATATTCTCGGTTAATTGGTGTCAGATAATAGATTTTTAATTGAGATTTGTTTAATTAGAATTCATATCTAGGATTTAATTTTGGGGGAGACCAATGTAATCAATCATATCTATAGTAGCACAATGTTTCTTTTCAAAAACACCTTGAAAATTGTAGTTTTAGTTTTAACTACCTCCGGGGTCCTTATTTTGACCAGCTTGGTAAGGCTAGTGTTAGGGTGAAGTGAAATATCGACAGTCTGAAAACGTTCACAATCTATTAATTATGAGGGTATATGCTGCTTTGGGAGAGGAAATAAATCACATGATCAGAGACACCTACCTATTGTTTCAAAAATTTAAACTCTTATTTAAAAACTATGATTAGTAGATGCACATAAAATCTGTATATTTATATTTTATCTTTATTGAAATACTTTCCTGAAATATGTGATTTATAGGACAATAATTAGAGCTGTGATAAAATTTTCGCTTTTATTCCAAGAACTAAGATTCATATTTTTAATATAAGGACTAAAATTGTATTGGATGATAAAGGGAACCAGCATAGTCTTATGGACTAGAAATGGAGCTATAAGAGGTGTGCTATGATTATTTTGAAAACACATGTTGTCATGAATTAAATGTGTAGATAGCAATAGATGAGTTAAAATAAAAGGCAGGAGATTTGTAATAATTGTCTAGTGAACAATATAAATTTAAAAAATAAAAGTAGCTGTAATGATATTATATTAGTCTATTTTTGACGAAAAGGATATTAAATCATAATATTTGGAACTAGAAATTGAAGAAGAAATAAAGGATAGTTTAAAATGACTACATGTACTGAATTGTTAACTATAAGAGGCCTTTAATAATAGACTAAAATAATCAAAGGAGGATTTTGAAATACCAGCATATCTACTGAAAGAATTTGGCGAAAACTTAATCAAGGTTCTTACTCGATTCAGAAACAATATATAACTCACAAGAGAATGAACAGTGACTTTCTAAAAGTGACGCTGTTTTCACCACAGAATAAACATAAAGACAAGGCACCCAGTGAGTACAGGACCATTCGGCATCGTTCATGGTAAAGATAGTGGCTGGAATTCTCACCAAGTGGCTAGAAAACGAATTAATGGCAGTAATGGCAGAATACGAATTTGTTTTCAGGAAGAGAAAAGGAACCATACATGCCACTATAGTTCTAAGGATGATATCAGAAAGCGTCCTAGAAGTTAAGGAAGAGGTATGTGCTGGTTTCATAGACTATAAAAGGGCACTTTACTTGGTAGACTGGAATAAATTAATGCAAATTCTCAAAGACGAAGGAATTATTGAATATATGGAGGATTATGAGGAAACTTGTAGATGAAGCAATGAATAAAATTCATGTGTTTTGATATAGAAGACAGGTGAGGGGTGATAAGAAGAGGAATAAGTTGGAGGTTTTACTTATAGCAATTATTTTAACATGTATGAAGATTCGCTTACAAAGGAAGTTTGGGAAGGATCTATAGATTTTAAAATGGGTGAAATGGGCATAAATACAATAAAGTACTGACAAAAGAAGAAGATCTTCAAAATATGATTAAACAACTAATTGAAACAAGGATCAATTGTAGAATGGAAATTGTTGTCTAGAAATCGAGGGCAATGAGGATATTAAAAGGAGAAGGACCTTAGAAAATCGGGGTGGATAGTCATAATACGAAGACTGTAGGAAACTTCAAACAGGAAATTTGAGTGCGAAAGATGCATAGTGTACACAGGAGATAAAGTGTGTAAGAAAAGCAATTATTAAGGCTGATTTCAACCACTAAGGGATGCAAACCGGTTTCTAGATGAGCAAGAAACTGGTGTATTATGATATATGCAGCATCGCTTTGTATAGAGCTGATCCAGTAAGTTGTGACATGTATCATTGCTTTGTGTAGAGCCAAGCCATAGACTCTATTCAAAAGGAAAAGAAATTTTGAAAAAATTAAGATTTGGTGCTGAAGGAGAAACTAGAGGACAGAGTGGACATATCGGATGTCTTATGAAGAAGTTCTAAGAAGAGTAAATGAAAATAGATCGATTACTTAGGTCCACGAATAAAGGCCACCTGAGTGGGTCACAATATGGGTTATTGAGTAATGTCGTACAAAAGGCAAGGTTTCAGTAACCGTCAGGGCTACAGTGGATTCACACTTTAACTGAAAATATGTGGTCACATGACTTGCTCTAAATCAATCACGAGAAATTAGCCTTAGCTGCATAAGTTGCCTTGTATTATTATAAACCAACTATTCTTTTTTCCACGCTTCCCCATAAAATCCGAACGGGAGAACTATTCAAATTCCAAAGCCAACTAAATAATCCAGTGCGCATGTGCATATAATTAATATACAGGCAATTCGCCGCATAATACTATTAAGATATATTTTTAAATAAATTGTTAAATTAAAAGCTCGTACGTGTCGTTCTTATTCTGTGATTATCTGTTTCCCTAAACTACACAATAATTACAAGATATCCATCGTAACATTAGTTCCCTAGAACTATATAGAATTATAATAAAATATATTATATTGATAATCAGGTGTTTTAAGTCTGCGTTGCAAAGCGTCATGGGTCAAAATACATTTTTTCTACTAAAATGTGAATTGCTGCACCACTTAAACATATTCTGACATAATTTAAGTGAGCTAAAATTGAAAGAAAATTTTACCTGCATTTGCATAAGCAGAGGAAGAATTAAAAACAATTTTGGAAAATCTACTCCATGAAATTGTATAGTTCTCCCCTCCCCCTTATTTATATCAAATTAAACATTTCACATTCAAAATATTATAACGTCTTAGTTTAATATTTTAATCATCTGGAAAGTTAGGACTATAGTTCTAATATTTGTACTTGTTAAATTTCTTATTCAGATTTATCACTTCCGAACATGAATCAAGTCTTTTTGGAACACCTGAATTTGGTAACAGTTCCTCCCACTCCAGTTTGGCACCTTCCATACGAACCTAATCAGTGGAGTGATTGAAGCAGAACTGGTTTTGGGCTAAAGACATATAAATATTATAGCCACGTAGCTTCTGTCTACTCGTTGATATATAAGAAGTAACCCACGTGTTTAGTGAATTAGACCACTCTTCCTCCGAATATTTCACATATAGTCATAGAACATCCCCATAAAAACTATCACTGTTGTGTGAAATAGACCACTCTTCCCCCGAGTAGTTCACATATAGTCATAGAACATCCCCATAACAATTATCACTGTATAGAACATCCCCATAACAACTATCACTGTTGTGTGAAATAGACCACTCTTCCCCCGAGTAGTTCACATATAGTCATAGAACATCCATCCCCATAACAATTATCACTGTTGTGTGAAATAGATCACTCTTCCCCCGAATATCTCACCTCCGGCCGCAGTGGATGTCTGTATGGAGATAAGTTTGTTCCCCCAAACACGTCTGTGGCCTGGACTCAATTAACTTTCATTCCATTACATGAGAAGCGCCCTCTACTTTCATTTGTACATTCCAGCCACTTGACGACCAGTGTTCAAATACTTCACATTCCAGTCACTCTGGGCGCCCTAAAAAATCTTTCTTTCTGCTTTCTCTTCTTTATTGCGTTGCACCAGACCGCTTTGCTACTTGACTTATGTGTATCTATATACATTTATATACGCAATTTTACGCAGGTACTCATACTTCAATGCTTCTTGTCTATCACTCTTCTCATTATGTATGCTACTTTTGAAAACAAATCCTACTGGAATGTTCCTTGATTGTTTGGTATGTATTATTGTATTTTCCCTGATAGCCTTGTGTGTTTTATTGTATTTTCCTTGATAGCTTGGTGTGTATTTTATATTTCTTATCATGTTAGCCTCAAGGATATCCTAGATAATTTATCGTTTACTAAAACGGTATGTTTGTGTTGAGTACATTCTTTTTGGAATCTCTTGTGAATTAGTAATCAAATAGTTTTACTCACTTGAATTTTTATTTTTAAACCAGGAACCATAAAAAACTGAAACTTTATATAAGCTTTCCTACTTAAGGAAACATTATGGTATAGAACTTGTGCCTATTTATTTTAGCTTTAACAAAGCGTCAACTTAATGCCTTAAACTGCTATATTACTGAGGTATAAAGCTCCGAAACCAATAAAAATAGAAATATAAAGCTTTGAATTATTACTTAATGACATTTAGTGTGTTGCTGATTTCAAGCCTTTTTTTTTTTACGTATGTGCATTGTTCTTGACGCCTTGGTTGCTTATTAATACGGTTAGTTTAAAAACCAAGAAAATAAGTTAGTAAGATGAAACTTGGCATAAGTTTGCAAACTTAGGGAAACCAAATGGTGTGCCCACCTTGATAGAATCTTGTTTCTTTAACATAATTATGTAGTGATCCAAACGCTATAGACGATATGAGAACTGGTGTGGGCAGCTTAGGAACCATCAAACATATACAACGGAAAGTTGGTACTTAAACTAATTTCCGTTTATTATTTTACACATTTTGAAAGCCTGACGTGTTAAGCAACGTGATAACTGGCTTGGGTAACTCCGAAACCGAGGAATATAAACCTCGGACGGATCTATAATTACTTATGTATACTTGGAGAAGTGCTCCTAGAGCATTTATTTCTACTTTTATAAATATGGCGAGCCCGATGCATTCTACTACATGATTATCAGTGAAGGTAACTTAAACATTAGTAAACAAGTTTATTTTAAATATAATATACGTGCTAAAGGTTGAAATCTGTCCTTTTTTTTTACTTTCATATAATAGTTACTGGTTTGTGATGTTTAAAGGTTTCTAACATAGTTAATTAACAGTATTTTTTTCTTTTTAATGTATTTTTTAGTTTTTGTTTTCTACCTGTGCAACGCAGGTAGCTTTTATCTAGTTTTAAATATTACTATATTGGTACATTTTAATTAAAGTACTTGTCTGAACAAACTCTTACACATTTTTCATTTCGTTGTTTGTATTAAATGTTTATATTTTTCCAGATGTTCCTACCTCCATCATGTGATTTAGAATATTTTTTGCATCATAGCCCTTTATATTATGCGTTATGAAGATGAAATCCTCAAATGTGCTTGCTTTTATTTGCTCAAGAGATCCAAAAATTGGACCATTGTGATTTCACCTTCGAATACGCGAGTCCTATCGCCCCCACAATCAGTGCAAAGATGATCATTTCCCTCAACATGAAGGCAAGACTTACAAAACTTTTATAATACATAAATGTTATGTTCTGGCAGGTACATTACGTGTTAGAGTCACCCTGAAGGAGCATTTCTTGCCTGCATTCACAATCATAGATTACAAACCAGACATTGTTTTTGTTTTTTTCAGCGTCGGCTTGGACAGGGCCTATTTCATGTAGCACAAATGACCAAAAGAATGACGAGTCTCGCAAGCTCTACAAAAATACCCATAATACTGGTGTGAATATTATGATCTTTACAAACTGAAAACTTGTCCGCAAACTTTGAAAAAGCTCCTGGCATTGCTAATAAACATGTTATCCTTGAAAAAACTGGGAGTTTGTGTCACACGCCTAGCGTAGCTTTTATTTTGCACATAGAGTCGCATTTGTGCTTGTTCTTATTACTGAACCTCACACAGAACTCACCACAAAAGTACCCACATTTAAATGCACCTGTCAAGGACGTAATTAAAAAATATTTGTTCTTATCCTTGTTAGAATGCAAATCCAAGTATTCCTTAAAGGAATACTAGGAAGGTGTAGGCCCCTCTTAAAGGGCTTGCTTCCCCCAGCGTTCTTGAAATACCATGATTTTGTACTCAGAGAAGTATGTTTGAAATGCTTTCAGCTCGTAGTACGTCTGGTACATAAAAAAAAGCTGCACTTTTTGATTGGAATATGCCACTTTCTGTGGTCATAAATGAGGTCATAAGAGAC